>JAJOOS010004878.1:0-26829 GCA_029582725.1 Solanum chiquidenum
TTTTACCCTTAATGAAATGATTTACAACCACACAAATTTCTATCATTCATTTTGGACCACAAGTTTTAAAAGTCTTTCCATTTTTCTTAAAGTTTGTGTCAAATCAAAGTACATCATATAAAATGGGACGGAGGGAGTATATGTTTTCCTAATTATTATTTTCACCTAGTGTTTTATGATTATTTAAGATATTATGTGAGTTAATATATTACTATTATTGATGTGGAGAATAATGTCATTTTAAATAGTGATGCATGTCACAAGCTGAGTTCTTCCACCTCACAAGTGTATACCTTTTACTTGACCTAAACCTCATAAACCCTCTCTTACTTCCTCCACACACACTCTCTTCTATATCTATATATATATATTATCTATCTATCCATAGATAGATACGTATAGAAAGAGAATCTAGAGAGAGAAAACAGAAACCCATTTCCCAGAAAGAACAAAAATAGAAATGGCAACTTCAACCCAGTTCCCGGACGATTTTCGGTGCCCGATTTCCCTTGAGATTATGTCCGACCCGGTTATTCTCTCGTCGGGTCATACCTTTGACCGCTCTTCAATCCAACGGTGGGTCGACTCCGGCCACCGGACTTGCCCGATCACCAATCTACCCATTGCCGACCCGGTTTCTCTCATCCCTAATCATGCCCTTCGGAGTCTCATTTCCAATTATACCCTCGTCTCTTTCCCGAAACCACTGGCGTACCCTGACCCACAGTCCCTTATTCAAACCCTTATTGCTTCTTCTTCTTCTTCTTCCAATTTGGATTCTAAGATCAACTCGCTCGACCAACTAAGTAAGCTTTCGAAGCGTGACTTAGCGATCCGAAGGAAACTCACTGAGTCAGGCGCTGTTTCTGCTCTTCTCAATTGCGTTAACTCGGATGATGACTCGGGTGGTTTGCAGGAGAAAGCGCTTCATTTGTTGTTGAATTTGAGCTTGGATGATGATAACAAAGTGGGGTTGGTGGCAGAAGGGGTTGTGGGGAAAGTGGTCTCCGCTTTACGAAGAGGTGCTGGAGACTCGAGGGCGGTGGCCGCCACGGTTTTGACGAGTTTAGCGGTGGTGGAAGTGAATAAGGCAACAATTGGGGCATACCCAGATGCAATTCAAGGGTTAATTTCGCTGCTTTGGGGTGGCAGCGGTAGAGAGAGAAAGGAAGCTGCTACTGCTCTCTACACGCTGTGCTCTTTCCCCGATAATCGGGTTCGGGCCGTGGAGAACCAGGCTGTTCCAGTACTGATTAAGAATGCTAATTCAGGCCTAGAAAGATCAGTTGAGGTATTGGGATTATTAGCAAAATGTAGAGAGGGTCGTCAAGAAATGATTAAATACTGTGGGTTATTGGATATTTTGATAAAATTCTTGAAAAATGGGTCTTCAAGAGCTGTGCAATATGCTCTTTTGACCATCAGTTTGCTGTGTAGTTACAGTGAAAGGATGCGTGTGTTGGCAGTAAGAGAAGGGGTGTTTGAGATTTCTGTTGGCTTATTAGAAGATGATAATGAGAAAGTGAGAAGGAATGCTAATAGCTTGATTCAGGTTTTACAAGGGAAAAGATTAAGTCTTTGATTGGTTTATAAGGAAAACATGTGAATTTGGAAAGTGTTGATTTTGAATGGATTATGGAAGCTTTGGAGGGTGAAGAAGGTGAGTCAAAATTATTTTTGTTGAATAGTTTTTCTTTGTACAAAAAGATTAGAATTTTAGGGCAAAAAATGTGCATCTCTCTTTTCCTCTATCAATCTCTCTTTTGTTTTTTTTGGTTTTATATTTTCAAAATAAGAATGAAAAAAAAAAAACGATCAATGGTTCTTTCACTGTCTTTCTCTCTGTCTCTCTTCTATTCGTTCTGTTGATGTAAAATTAAAAATTTCCTTTTTACATTAGTAAGAATGATCAATGAGAGCCTATGTATAGTAGCTGCTTATAAACAGTATACAAATACAATAGTATCCAAGATACTTTCTAGTGCTGGTAAAGACGACTACAAAGTAATTAGGCAATGATATGAATAAAGAAAGATTTGTTCTGGCTAAACTTGCTTAAAGATTTCACTTGCACATGATTGATTTGATCTTGAATTTTGGATTTCCACCTTACATATGAAGACTGAGACTGTCCCACCTCTGTTGCTACTTCATCAATTTTCATCTAACTGGATTGATTGTAATCTGCTAATGGCTAAATGGTTGCTGTTAGTTGAGGTTACAACAAGCCAAAACACTTCATTCTCCAAATTGTTTAGAGAGTTTGGATAAACCGGCTTATTGGGTTCGCAAAAACATGAACGCGTGAGCAAAAGTAGTTAATTCTGTTGGAGCAATGTAACTAATTCTCACATGTGGTGTTGTTATACAATTTGGGGGAACTGGATACTTGACAACTTCAGACGTAACAAAAGAGTTTTTAGCGCAGAATAAAAAAGAGAGAGTATCACTTATTTTGAAACGAAGAAAATTATATTATATTTTGAAACTGGACCAAATAGTTTTTTCCATTTGGATTACATTCATTATAGATTGGATGAACCTTCCATACAACCTATCCTTGTTAAATTTTTAATTTGTTAGGTAAGAATCTTATATCGAGGTTTGAATATAAAACAAATTAAAGTTGGAAAATCTTAGGTGACCATATCCCCGCACGCTTAGCATTTAGATTCCTCTACCTCTTCTGAATTAAATACACCACAATTTCAACGCTCTCCCAAACAAACCTCAATGTCATCACATTAAATTAAATTAATAAATGTCATGTATATATTTTCTATATAAAATTTTATTATTATTTGTTGATAAAGACGGTTCTTCTTTTCTTTTCTTTTTTCTCATTCAATTATGAAGCTTTTGTTCATTTTTTTCTTGTGGACATACATATTCAATTCAACGGAAGTTGCATATAGATTCATTTCTGGTCCTTCCTAAGAATGTGCCAAAAGCCATATTGGCTTCTTACTTCTTTTCTCTCGTCAGTCGTCAACGTCATTTAATTACACGATTTTCCCTTCAAATTGGTTGATCGTTAATTTTATTTTTTTAAATGAACTGCTCTTTAATTTTGCCTTGGGACTTAAGTATTTTAAGAGCATAATGCATAATTTGTGATATATTATGATATGAAAATATCAACTTCCGTAAATGAGAGAGTTACTATTTGTGAAAGACAAAAATTAAAGACCAACACTAATTTGGGAAAAAGCGCAAACAACCCATTTAAGGGGGGAACACTATTTCATGGGCCTGGGCTTTATATTGTGGGTTTACAAATTTGCAGGCCTATGGGCTACGAACCAGTCCAGCATAATAATCTACATTTGAATCAGCAGTCAACTTGACATAAATATTTGTTCCACATGGAGAATCATTTGAACAATATCTTGTGGTATATTTATACTTATTATTACTCAAAATGCATAATAATGTAGTTTTAAATATTACTACTATCTCTAGATTATAATTAATGCATGTATTCATATTATTTTATCACTTATGATAAATTAAGATAATTTGGGATAAATTTCGAGTACGAGTACAATTTTACCTGTTTATATATTGTCCCTAAAACGAAAGCTCATTCTATGTTATGGGAAACAGAAATCATTCTAAAGTTACTAGTGTGATGGTCATCATGAAATTAGATGCTGGGGAAATTAGTGACCACAAAAATACAATGAATAAAATCTAAGAAAAATACTTCCTCGAATACAATATATTTGTCAAATTCTAACTTGACATGGAGTTTAATAAAGTAAAGAAGATTTTTTAATTTTGTGATCTTAAATTAAAGAAACGTAGAATGTATCAAAATGTTCTTTAATCTTATGGTTTAAAATATGTCAGATAGAAAGTTGAAATTAATTAAAGAGTTTTCAGCAAAAGAAAAGAGATATTTATTTCTAAACGGATTAAAAAAAAAAGTAGAACACATCAGAAAAAGGTAAGACCGACAAAATGAAACGAAGGAAGTACTAAATCGTGCTTGGTGGACCATACTTTCAGCTTAAAAAATTGACTTTGATGATGAGCTTAATCAAATGAACAAATAGTATAGTGTGGATATGTTATAGAAAAAGTAGTGCTTATATAATATTGTAGTAAAGTAGTAGTAACAAGGTGTAGTGGTAGATTCAAAAGGAAGAGGAAGGTGACATGATGTAACCCTCGTAAAAGCCAACATTCAACTAAAAATGTCATCATTATCTTCAACTACTTCATATGTGCTATTAAAGTAAGTCTAATTAATTACACGGACATTCTTGTGCTATACATATATTACTGTATATGTACTACTTCATAAACAAGCAAGCCTCTCACAGGCCAAATGATTTTAATTTCATGCATGCCTCCACGACATCCTTCAACCACAATACACTACTACCCATGCTAAAAAAACAATTTCATTTGTATCTGACACTACTTTACTTGACTTATCTAGTAGATTGTTTTTAGTTTTTATGAGTCGAGAGGAATATGGTTGATCGAATCATGATTTTGCGGATTAAATAGAATTAGTATTTCGACATTGAATATTGTAAATGTAAAAGACAAGTATGAATAAAATTAGATATATCAACTTTTAAATTATTTAGAATTCCTAACGTTTAAATTCAGAATCTTCTAATTAACATAGTTGTATTTCTAGCTATGAATTGACATATAAGATCTTTATTTTTTGTTAATCGTAATTGTGACTAAAGCCTTGAAATTTAACATTATTGTTAAGAGAAATAAGAACATATATAATGAAGATTTAGGCGTAAGGGACGACCAAAAAGAAAGAGACGTGTCCATATAAAATATAGTTGAAAACTTAATCCCGATCGGATATAATGATTGATTAGCTATGATGCATGTTTATTAAGTGCATATTGTAGTAATAATTTTCATATATCATGAAAAAGCAGAACAAAAAAATGATGAAAAATTAGATAAATAGGATGAAGTAAATTAAGCAAAGATGATCATGCATTCACGCTTCAAAGAAAAAGTATATTGTTAAATATACAAATAATTGTTTTACTCTGACGACTCGATCTCGTTCTAATTAAGTTCAGGGGTTGAGTGTACTCTGGCCATGACCAAATTCATTCGGATTTGTTCGTAGCTTTGAGTCTCGTACAATATACTAATTTAAAAAATTTAACAAGCAGACACATACTATTGGGTTTTATTGCCTTGATTTCTTACCATAAATAGGTTTTCCTTTTAGGAAAAGGTTTTAATATTTTGACCAGTCCTTTTCTTGTAGGAAAGGTTTTAGGACTCTATAAATATAGACTTGTTCCTTCTAACTTAATCAGCATTCACAATGTAGTCCTAGGATTTTGAGAATTGCGGTTATGGAGGAGAATTGTGTGTACCTCCTTGTATTCCGAGTGAATTGGTTGAGGTTGTTTCTCTCTATATTTTGTACTCTCATATTTATAGTGAATTTCTCATATCCTTTGTAGACGTAGGTCGATTGACCGAACCATGTTAAATTTATCTCTTTTGATGTGTTTCTCGTTTGTCTTCTTACTCGTGGTCTTTCGAATTTTATTTTGCTAGCGTCCGCATTACACCTGCTTATATCGGTCCTAATAAGTGGTATCAGAGCTATGGTATATATAATGATGGAGCCAGGTTAAAGATGGGTGTTCATCTTGGTGGGTGTAATTCTAGCCGCAAATTTTTTGACAGTAATGAAGATTTTTTTGTTAGAGAAATTGTTTCAGAGAGGTTCTCTGTGTCGAGATGTAGATTTGATGGAGGAGATTATGGAGAAGAGATGCAAGATCCTAAAGATTATGTGAAGAAGGTGGACAAATTTAATTTGTCAAAAATTCAGGCCAAGGGGGAGATTTGTTGGGTTTTATTTGCCCTGATTTCTTACCATAAATAGGTTTTCCTTTTAGGAGAAGGTTTTGGAATGACTAGTCATTTTCTTGTAGGAAAAGGTTTAGGACTCTATAAATAGAGGCTTGTTCGGTCCTAACACATACGTCCTACATAAACAATCACATAAAATGTATATATCCTACATGACAAATCGCATGATATGCAGACTCATCTCACTACCCCATTAAATTATCACGCTCTAGATATGCAGCCCTAAACATGAGGTGAGGTATAGAAGAATAAAATATTTCACAACGATGATCTTTATAAACCCATGCGGACTCACATATTTCTACTAATCTTAGTGTGAATAAGTGATAAAAAAAATGTTGAAACTTATTGGGGTAAAAGGGTAAATTCAACAAACCTTTTTGGGTTTATCTGTTGAATTATTAGGATAAATCAATTAATTCAACCGTTAATTGAATCACGAAGATAATAGCATAAGTAGCAGTGTTTACGGGTTGGTTTGGATCGGTTATTGGTCAAAACCAAAACCAAACCAACTTAATCGGTTTTAAAATTATCAAAACCAAACCAAACCAAATATAATATACATTTATCGATTTGGTGGTTATCGATTTCAGTTTGGTTTGGTTTGGTTATTCGGTTATTAACCATACACAAAAATAAAAGAAACAATTCATTCAAAATGTGAAAAATGTGACAACAATCCATTCAAAACGAAAAATAGTTAGAAATTGAACTTTCGAATACTAAATTTACTATCAATAAAGCTTTAAAATTCACTATATTGGCCTAGAAGGAAGAAACAATAACATTTTTAGTTCCACAAAGAATTGTCATAGACACTCATATACATGAAATCAATAAGATAAATGTTTCATCTTGGACATTTTTGCTTTCAATAAGTAAATTATAAAGAAATTTTACTGAAAATATGTATAAGATCTTTAAAATTGTTTATAAAAACAATATATTAAGTATGTATATTAATAAAATATATGTATATAATTCATCGATTTGGTTCGGTTATTTCTTCGATTTTTTCGAATAAAATCATAACCAAACCAAATACTATCGATTTTCAAAAATCTAAAACCAAATCAAATTAAATCAAACCCAAATAAAATCGATTTTATTTTATCAATTTGATTCAATTTTTTGATTTGGATCGATTTTAATCCAAACTATGAACACCCCTAAACATAAGATAAAAAATTAGATCGCTACCAGTATATATGATAATGCAATAACACTTTTTCGAATCATCAGTTTATCATTCAGTTAAATCAAAATTTACACCCCACCCCTTTATTGGATACTCCACTGCGCCTTTATTTATTTTTTAATTTTATTTATCTATTTATTCTTACATATTCAAAAATAGTTTACATTGTTTATTTTACCTTTCAAATAAATTTAGCTCCGCAATTAGACGTTAGTTCAAATATACCCCTTATTCTAACAGAGTCACTAGGGTAAATTCAACCCACTTATGAAAGTATAAGGGATAGCTTTTTTTATTAACTTTGAATAACCTACCGTCGATCACTATAATTTCTGTCACAGTCTCTATCCTTCGGATGAACACTCTAGTCCATTAGTCCAACTAAATTCATGTTTTAAATTCTAAACCATGTACCATAAATTATAAATTGGATCTTTCTGGTTGTAGTAATTGAAAATGACACATGCATTGATACGTGGTACAACTAAATTCAACAAAACAGATTTTGCAAAAAATATACGTGGATATCAACTTATGATTTATAAGTCATCGTCAAAATTCGGTAAGTTTTAAGTCTTTTTCCATTTGAGATTAATTAGGAGTATATAGTAGATACGTACATAATTTTAAATTATCCTACAAAAGAACAACAGAATTCTTAATTTCACATTATGTTTTTCAAAATTGTTCTCCAATTCATTGCAAGATTTGTGATGATCATTTGTAGATCTTCTCCTATTAACATACTTCACAAGAAATATCTATTTTACTTTTAGATTTTTCTTATCGAACTCATTATACTTTCGAAATTATGAATTTATCGGCGTGTATATATGTACCGTTTCTTAATTACTTTTTAAAATTTACCTAAAAAAGTGATTTTATCTTAGCGGTGTTAATTTTTGGGTGGAAAAAAGTTATGTGCCAATTTATAGGACTTTTAAGTCCCAGTCTATTTTAAAAAGATTTTTTAAAAAAATGCATTGCTTTATAATCAATTATACAATATTAAACTATTTGCACTACGCCTTGTTATTCATTTTGATGTAAAAGGAGTAATCATCTTGTAATGCATGCTTTGAGAATGAAGAATTTAAGTTCCTGTAATAGTAATACTCGATATATGAAGTATTTCTTAAGTAGTCGTTAATAATACTCCCTCCGTTCATAATTATATGTCATCATTTTAGATTTCACATTTCTTAAGAAATTAGGTAAGTTTATCATTGTATTCTTATTTAGTGTTCTCTTGAAGTCAAGTTTTCAATTAATGAACACAAATTAATTCTTATTTAGTGTTCTCTTGAAGTCAAGTTTTCAATTAATGAACACAAATTAATTTATTTTGATTAATTAATTTGACCAATGAACATGAATAAATTATTCAATTTTCATGTATGGTCAAATTCATATTTTCAAGGCTAATAACTCTCAAGGATAAATAGGAAGAATAATATTATTTATGTATTGATTTTGTGAAATGACAAAATATCTATTTTTAATAAAGACAACATATAAATAAGAACGGCGGGATGGAGTATGTCATATGACAAAAAATGGACATCATGGTGATGCATGAATTAACATTAGTAGAATTTTGTTAAAGCAGACAAAAATATGGTCGGAATGGGCCGTCAATTGTAGAATTTTATAAAGTTGCATGCATGTTTACGTCTCTCCTCTTTATAGAAAATTCATTTAGGACTTCTCCAGATTTACTCACTTATAAAATTATTAAGAAAATAAGATATAGTCATCAGATCATATGAGTAATAATTTCGTCACTCTTACGCAGATGATTATTTAACATTGAGAAATTGTTTTAATTAGGTGGATTTATTGTTTGACTTTATTTTAAAAAAAATTGTTTCTTTAATAATTTTTTAAAAAAACGCTAGAAGTAGTCCCGTAAAAGTTACAGCTTCAGAAAGCTCATTGGTTCCTCAACGTAACAAAATTTATTTATGAAATCATAACTACATAGTTTAATTCGTCCAAGTTTCAACGGATTATTGACTCACTCATTTATTACTTTAATCACTTTATGAAAAGTTAAATTGATATATAGTACAGATTAACTTATGAGAAATAATAACGAAAAATAATATCAATTTTATTATATACTAAAAAATTATTTTAAAAAAACAATTGACAATTAGTAAAAAATTGACAGATTGAATTTTGATCCATTTTTAGAATATTTTAACCCAAATAACTTTTGGATGACTTAATAATCTGCTCTTTTTTTTTTAACCATCTCATTTTGATATCCCAAAGATCAATATCGACGTACTCATTTGATACCCTTAGACCCTAACTATGATTAATGAAAATATAGACCATCAACTTAATAAGAGTATTCAATTTTAAAATTTGCTCCTACAAAACTAGGTTCATTTAGAGAGAACACTTGATCAGGTTAATTAAACAATTGTCTTCGAACTAACACATGAACGTTGAAGACAATAAATAAATAAATTAATTAATAATAACAATAATAACAATAACAATACTCACAACAAGAACAATAACAATAAGAACAATAAGAACAATAACACTAACACTAACAAGAAGAATAGCAATAATAATAACAACAATAATAATAAAAATAATAATAATAATAACAATAATAATAATTATAAAAAAAAACTTCCCAAAGGCCGCCTCCAATGTACCCAGTCAAAATATTTCAAAATATTTGTTTATATACGTCAATTCTGATATCCCTCCATATATTCTAGAATTCGTCAAATTAACTTGAGGTTTGACATATGTATCTACTCCTTTGACTGCTTATTATATTAAATTTTAATATATGCGTATTATGTATATATTCCTTTTGGTACACCTCAGAACTCTTTGTGGTAAAATTTATCTCGCACTTGATATTTATACAAAATCAATAAATAGAAGATTAATTTTTCCAAGAATTATCTGATTTCTTCTCTAGTTGATAGAGATTGATCATCTTTTGATTTACCATCTGTAGAGGACAAATGATTAGAAAAATATCATATCAAATATTCAGAATCTGCATATAATTAATTCAAATCATGTATTATATTCCTTTGCTTTTTAAAAAAAAAATGGTCCATAAAATAATTTTAAAAAGGCTATGACCACTTGGAAATATTGACCCAGATTGATTCACCAGTATATGTGCTGGCATCCATAAAGCTACATTTTTTTAAAAAAAAAAATGTATTTAATATCATGCCATTAATTCTCTGAAATCTCTTCAATTTGATTCAACTTCGTTTGTTTTTTTTCTATCTTTTTTCAAGAATGTAACTGTTAATCTTCAGTCATAAAAGGTGAACTATATATGTCTCATTAATTCTATAATAATTAATTCAAAAGCATTGAACAAAATATTATGTCTCCTTTCATAAATGAATAATGCTACTATTCGATGAATCAAATATTTTCCCTTTATTAATGATTATTTTAGAATAGTCTTTTTAATATTTTAGCAAAAAATATATGCATTTTATTTCAGAAAGAAATTTTTTAATTGACATTGACAATTAAATGTGTCCCTCATTGTACTCCGAACTATAAACAATCTTTTTCGGGCTAAAAAAGTATTTTCCTTAAATGTGGCAAGTAAGGTCTTACAAGCTAAAAACTTAAATAAGCACTAAACATAAAAATAGAAAATGAGTAAAAGGCCCCCACTAGCAAGAAAATATATGGATATTTATTGGATCTAATTTTTCATACGAACGGTATAAAAGATTTTTATCATATCACACTATTAATAGTCGATTCCATATGAGTTAACCATCCACAAATTAGTGATCTAAAATAAACTTCTTATTTGGTATTCAATATTTATATTAGAGTCCAATTAATTCAGATTGGCGCAGCATAGGCCCAATTTGGGGGAGACACTCCTTATCAAAGATTTTTTTTCATACACAAAGCTCAAACCCTTAATCTTGATTAAGAGAATGTTTGACATTGCTACTAAAACAACTATTTTTAGAAGCGCTTTTTTTAAATGGTTTTGTAGAAAAGTGCTTTTGAAAAAAAGTAATTTGTGTTTGACTAAATTCATTTGAAAAGTATTTTCATAAGCAAATTGTGTTTGACATCATCTTTTTTAAAAAGTGCTTTTGAGAATCAATTATAGAAAAGGACAATTATTAATGTACTTCTAATATTAAAATTATTTATAGAGAGAAACTATTTTAAATGTTTATAACAAAAAAATAATTAAATTTTTATTTATATTAAATTAAAATGTACATGTTTAAATTTCAATCAATATTATACCTTTTTTGGGAGGCTAAAATCTTTAATTTTTTTTCTTCTTTTTTCTAATCTTGTAAAAGAATTGTTGTTACCTTTTTTCTAATTCTGCAAAATAATATATAAAATATTAATATATAAACATAAAATAAATTATAAAATTTATTATATAAAAATAATAAAATAAAATTAGTAAATGAAATTTAACCAAACTTATGAAATATGCTAATTAATTAATAAGAAATATATTGATCAATATGTATATATGAAAAAGATATTTTAGTCTTGAGAAAAATAATTGTTTTGTTTGTGCTTCTGCTTTTTTTTTAAAAACATAAATTTTTAGTTTCTTCCCAATAATAAAAAAACTGATTTTGCTTCTATTTAAAACCATTTTTATTGATTTGCCAAACACTTAATTTTTTAATAAAAGTATATTTTTTTTCTCAAAATAAGTGTTTCTTGTAGCCCAACAACAATGTCAAATAGGCTCTAAGAGAAGATCAATCTCATCTACTGCATCGTAATATCATTTTAATGGTAATAACCTAAAATAGATAATAAGTAATTGAACATAAGTTATCTATCCATAGTATTGCATTTATTCATTTACTTTTATTGGCAAGTAATCCAAACATTTTAGTAGTATTTCTTTTATTACTCATATCCTTTCTTGTAAAGAAGGTAATGTAAATAAAATAGCAAAAGTGCACCAATACGAGCTGTGCACAAACCTGTATTTTCTTCAAATTTTCCTTTGGACTTCTCTTACTTTCCCCCCTCAATAATGAAGAATAAGAAATTAAACTACAATATTAAAAACAAAAGAAATATTTAATAATTAATAAAAAGTACAATTATTACGATAATGATGATGAGCGTGACATCAACAACCTATTAACAAATAAAATAAATGAGTGAGCAAATGACATAATTACCCCTAATTAATCCACATAAACCTGAGATAGCCTCTAATAAACCAAATTTGAAAATGGTCAACTCCTAATTTTGGGGTTATTTGGGTTCCCCCACTATATAAGCAGCAATGGCCTCCCCACTCTCTTCCCATTCCATTCCATCACCATCCTCTTTCTTTTCTATTCCAACAACAGCTCATTCATCTACCTACTACTTTCCCTTTCAATGGCAACCAAAGTCTACATTGTGTAAGCAATCTATCTTGTTCTACATTTATATCTTCTTGTTTTTATGCATGTTCTGTTCTTTTATATATAAAAAAAGATTATATTTTTTGAGTTTGGGGTTCTCTGTTTTGATGTTTAGTGTGAAATGAATTGTGGGTATGATTTATTTTTTGTTAATTTGATCTGGGCTGATAGATTCTTGGTTCTTGATTTTTGCCATGTCTGTGTGCTGGTAAAAATCGTCTTTATGTTCTATTATTATTATAAAAGTGGGAATTTGGTCTATGGCTTTGCAAGATTTGTTTTCCAATGATTAATTGATGAATGACCTTGTTGAAGAGATTGTGTGGGATGGTACCAGTTGTTTCCAGTATTTGTTGTGTTGATCTAAAGGTAGGAATTTGTAGTTTATTGGAAGATTGTTAATATAGCTAATTAATTGTTGCAGGAGTTGTTGGTTAGGTATTTTTGTTTTGTACTTTTGTCTTTTTATGAAATGACATTCTTGAAATTGAAAAAATAATATCACCACCCTATCTACTTCTACAAGTGTTTGTTTGTCTTGATCTAAGGTAGGGAAATCTTTGCCTACTAAAAGGTTTTTATGAAAATGATTTACCAACTAATTCACTGGGGTTTGGTTAGTTGCTCTATTGCTAGTCTCTATGAGATGACATTCTTGAAGTTCCAAGATGGAGTTGTTGATATTATCTTTGGTACTAAATGATTTTGCTGATTAGCTTCAAGATTCCTATTTGTAAAGAAGTTCTCCTACAAATTTCCAGAACATGTCTCATTGGATGATTTGTGATTATTGAGTGATAATTTCTGGTTTGTGCTATCTTTTGTTCCTCTTTTATCTCTAGAAGACTTCTGTATGTCCTCCTCCGGAATGTATTTGGTGTTATTTAACTGGATTTGTTGCAACTATTCAAATCTGATCTGTGATTCTTACTCAATTTAAAGTCAACTTTTGTGTGTCGCATATGCATATCTGATACTGTTAAGGGTTATAAACCCCTGAAAAAAATTCTCCAAAAGTAGGATGGTTCGTATGATCTATTTGATCTATTTATGCAGTTACTACTCCATGTATGGACATGTTGAGAAGCTAGCCCATGAGATTAAGAAAGGAGCCGCATCAGTTGAAGGTGTAGAAGCCAAACTATGGCAGGTCTGTTTACATTTCATTTTAAGATGTTGTTTATGTGAATGTTATGTGATTTTGACTTTGCAAAATAGAATGTCTCCTAAAGTGTTATACATTAATCATTGATAGTGTGGAATCTCTAGAGTCCTAGTCCTTTCCTTAAAAATCCTGCTGAGAAATTATTGTCTTGACATTTGATGTAGTTATTCCTAGTTTGACTACTAATTGTTTAATGGAGTCAATGCATTTAGACAAAGAAAACCATATAGTTGAATTGTCTTTTCTCAATTCACCTGTGACTCACTTTTCCTTGATTTCTATGATTGATTTCATATACTGAACAGTGTACCTTTAAAGGGCTTTGGAGATGAAAAGAGAAAAAACTAATGAATGTGTATCGCTTCTGTGTTCTGTTGTTGATTTGTGAATGGCACAGGTACCAGAAACTCTTTCAGAAGAGGTTCTTGGAAAGATGGGTGGACCAGCAAAAGGTGATGCACCAATTATCACACCCAATGACCTTGCTGAAGCTGATGGCTTTGTGTTCGGATTCCCAACAAGATTTGGGATGATGGCTGCTCAGTTCAAGGCATTTCTTGATGCCACTGGTGGTCTCTGGAGAACTCAGCAGCTTGCAGGCAAGCCAGCGGGCCTTTTCTACAGTACTGGCTCTCAAGGAGGTGGCCAAGAGACTACTGCGTTAGTCCCTTCTCCTAAAAAAAACTCACATTTTGAGCTTGACTTGTGATTTGAAGATTCTAACTGAAACTTTTACATTAAACTCAATAAATCTGCAGGTTGACAGCAATTACTCAGCTTGTTCACCATGGAATGATCTTTGTCCCAATCGGTTACACATTTGGTGCTGGCATGTTCGAGATGGAGCAGATTAAAGGTGGAAGTCCTTATGGGGCAGGAACTTTTGCTGGAGATGGCTCTAGACAGCCAACAGATCTTGAACTGGAGCAAGCTTTCCACCAGGGAAAACACATTGCCACCATCGCAAAGAAGCTCAAAGGCTCTGCTTGATTGTTTCACTACAAACTCATGTCCTATTGCATTCTGCTGTTCCATTTTTTTTCCCTATGTCTAGTATACTCTTGTTTTAAGTTGCATTCCTACTACAAACAATAAGTGATTATTACCTATTATATCAGCATATATATAGGGTCATTGGTCAGTGTCTATCACAGTTTACAGAGGTTGGTTTACATGTTCTATGAATCATACTTAAATTTTTTTCTCATTTCATAATCAATGGCTACAGCAACAATCTCTTTATCTCTCTCTCTGCCCCCATCATGTTACTCCTATGTCCATTTGATAAGTAGATTTTTGTGGTCCAATCCCAATAAGTTGGCCCAAACTACAAATTTGTGTTATGAAGAAACATATGTTGCCACCTTGTTTGCTTGAGAAGCAATAGTTAGCTTTAATATTGAATACTCCTTCGTCCCAAAATACGGCACTTATTTTGTAGTAAACAACACAATCATTTTAACAGAGCAATAAATCGAGAGAATATATCCAAGACCAGAAGTGGTCCTTATGATCTCAGCTAAAAGCAAAAAATCCCAAGTGAGATTTCTATCTCCTCATTCACTTTTTTTTTTATCTCTACCTTGTTCATTTCCCATTGTCTCTAAAGTCTGCTGGACACATTATTTTCAGCATGACTTGTAGAAGGATTGGTGGAGGCAACTTGCAGCCTTTTAAATGTTGAGGCTTTCTCCTTATAAGTTATTCTATTTATTTTCTTCTAGAAGATTATAATATAAGATGGGATAATTTACACACTTCGTTTATATAAGATCATAATATAAAAGTTAGAAATTCGAGTCTACTCTCACTGCCATCAGTCAATAATGAGACATATTACACACTTCCAAGCGGTATATACCAAACAAAAACTTCATTCTCGATGAAAATCTTTCATTTGCATTTCTACGATGAAAGTTTGGTTCAGTTCTAAACTTCAAATAAACTTATTTTGTATCTCTAACATTAGGAAGATTGGGAGGGATCGAGTTTCATAAATTTTGAAGTTTAAAACTAAAGAAATTTTGTTTTTCTTAAATTGTTATATTTTAAAATAGTTTTTATCTAATATTTTGAGTGATTAATTGAAAAATCTATAAAAAAAAATAAAATTGAAATCTTATTTCGTTAATAAGTGTAAAATTCTCTAACTAATATAAGTATGGTGGAATTTGATTTGGGCTTAATTGTTGGCCTGCTAATGAACTACAAACCACAAAAGTGAAAGAAAAAGGGTCCAAGCCCCAAGGAGGAGCAAAGTTATTGGTCTTATTCTTTGCATTCATCAATAGTGAAATCATAGCACATATGACTGGACTAGACCCAATTGAGATATATATATATATTATTCGTTTATTTCAATTTGTTATTTTATATTTGTTTTTAGTCTATTTTAAAAAAATACTCCCTCTATCTCAATTTATGTGACACTTTTCATTTTTTAAGAGTCAAACAATTTAAGTTTGACCGGGAATTTGCGTATGAATCTTTAAATTTTTTGAAATGAAATTTATATATTTATAAACTACGTAAAAAGTACTATAATTCATGATAATTGACAATTCAAAATATTTAAAAAATATATGAAAATTTTACGGTCAAAGATAAACTTATTTGAATCTCAAAATCCAAAAAATGTCACATAAATTAAAACGGAAAAAATATCACTTTTCATATTCAGTAACTCGGAATTTAACAGCCTATATGACATATTTACTATCATAAAATTCAAATATCATTTTGATACATTACACACACTTTAGACAAACAAATTAAGACATAAAGGAATAATACTTAATTGTCGAAAAGAGAAGTAAACTTGCCAATTAAGTTGCACTCAACTAAGTAAATCTTATCCACTACGACCGTCCACAGGGTTCCCAAATTAATACTTAAATCGAAAAGAGAAGTGAACTTGCAAATTAATAGGAGTTTTTTAGGGATGGATTAGCTGGAGATTTTCGATCAATTCCGCGTTTTCTAATAGAGAATTCAACATAAATGAATTGTTAGCATTTTATATGGTCTAAAATGAATGAATTTTTCAAAGTTTAAGAATGTATAATTATTATTTTTTCCAGAATTATTCTTCTTTTTAATGGGGGGTTTTAAATTACTTTTAAATTTTAAAAAATGACTAATTTTACTTTTAAGAAGAGCTTGAGAAGAATCTAAAGGATAATACTGAGAAATTATCCTTTGATTAATGTCCTTAAATATATTTCCTAAAGGTGTGTCACACCCCTAACATTTCATTTATGTTGGATTAGAGATTAGAGAGAGTAATATTTCCTTCTCACCGATGATGAAGCGAGATATTTCCACAAGAAGATTTAATTTATTTGAACGTACGACCTAAAATTATTTTAGAAGTTAGAGTGGGTAAAAATCTATATTAGTCGGGGAATGGACTGATGGTCTCCTTAAATGAACATAGGCAATTCTCCCCTTTTGAGCTAACTTTTGGGGTTGAGTTATGCTCAAGTGTCATATCTTTACATGGTATCAGAGTTAGGTACATCCTCGTTTGGACTCTCGGTCCATGCTCCAGTTGGGTCTGGGCATGAAGGGGGGTGTTAGAGTAGGTAAAAGTCTCACATTTGTTAGGGAATAAACTGATGATCTCTTTATATGGACTTAGGCAATCCTCCCCTCATGAGCTAGTTATTGGGATTGAGTTAGGTCCATGTACCATATCTTTACAAGAACTATCTTAGTTACACTGAAAACTTTCCTTCTATCGAGGGATTCAAAAGTATATATATCAAAAAAAATAGTTCTGCCTAATTAATTTGCACAGTGATTTTCCAACCCTCAATCGTGAGCTTGTGTTTAACATGTTGGAACAGTAAAAATGTAGGTATAGGGCAGAATTATATTAATGTTTTGATGGCAATATATTCCAATTAATTCTCAGTGGGAAAGTACTTGAAGATGTGATTCAAATTTGAAGAAAGTAAATGAACTTTTTTATGAAAATTAAACTTATGCTTGAAGAGAGTCTAAGAGAACTTTGCAATGATTAGCCAATACAAGAAAAAAAAGCTACCATCTTTGCCTACTAAAGTCAGACTACTCAAACATCAAATGATGCTTTTCTTTCCTTTTTTTCCCCCTGTATATATATACTATTCCTTCTTTTCTGTGGTTCCAAATTTATTCCTCGAAGTTATAGGTAGGAGTAATAATATCTTGGAGATATATTGTAGGGGGATCTCATATTGTGATGATCCACCAGCCCAGTCATGTTCTTCTATTCTCTATTCATTCATGACAAGCCCACCTCACTTTTTTCAAAAGGTGTTGGCCGGCTAAATCAATTCAAAAATATTTCTAACATAGTTCGAGTCTACATGATTTCTTCCAAAAGGTCTCAAATTTCTTTTTATGTGAGATTTTATTCGCGCACTTAAATATGATCTTTCGCTTAAACTAAGTTTTTTGCACGCCTATCATCAAGATTCATTGGCTAATATTAGATTCACATAGTGTCAATTAGATCATCCGAATATTTATGACCATCAAAGCGCACTAACTTTTTTTTATAGGTGTCACAAAGCTATAGGTACTTGATGATCATCAATGCCCATAGGCTTTTTATTTTGTATATGTATACCTCCGACTTCAAGCTTACGAATAAAGATATTAATTCAGTACTCCATAAATCAGTAATAAGTCGGGGCCCAACAACATCATTACACCCTCTCCATATTCGTATTATCGAACCATTAGCTATAATACTAGTTATGGTCATTAATAACGGTGGAATCAAAATCATAATAAATAAATAAATAATAACCTCATATATATATATGTCCAAGAAAGTATATAAGATATTTTAGTCTGTGGATGGATAAGTGAAGAACAAAGGTACAGATCCTGATGTTCTAAGGTTTGGTATAATAGACATCAACCGATCAATTCAATTGTCATAAATTATAAAAGTTGATTGCTAGAGATACTACTAATCAACTAAAGTTATTTTTTTGTTTTTATTTCTTTTGATGAGTCGCTTGTCATTGGGATTCTTCAAGTTTAAGCTTCTCAATTAAAGATACGCAAGCATAAATAGGGGTCAATTTACGTGGTTCAAACTCTCTAAAATTATTGTACTCGGGTCAGATTCGTTAAAATATATTCTCTTAGTTTTATATTAGTTGATCATTTTTCTTTTTATATGCATACTAAGAAATGATAAATAATAAAAAATAATTATTAATTCACCCCTTAAAAAAATAGGAAATTTTACAAATAAATGTGAACACTTTTAAAAAGAATTAATCGTAAGTAATATAAGAAAATTTCAATTAATATTTTCTTTATTTAATAGGGTGGACAACTAATATGAAATAATTATTTAGTAAGATGATCGATTAATATAGGATGAATAGAGTGAGTACTATTTTAAAAGTATTTGACATCTATCAATTGATATTTTAAGTCTGAGCAATATATATGGGGTAAAACATTACTACCTCAATCTTACACTTTCAGCTTTTTTGAGATTTAATTTTTTAAAACTTTGATCGTTTATTTAACGCAGAATCTATTAATTCTTCAAACTAAAATTTATTTCCTTCATTTCTATTTGTTTATCATATTTTAACTTAACACTGAATTTAAAAAAGTAATGAAGATTTTTGTATCATATGAACTTAAATTAAAAATATATCAAATGTATTTATAAAATGTCCTTTAATTTTAGGGTCTTAAACATGTTATGTAAATTAAATTTGAAATTAAAAAGTTATTAAAAAAGAAAAAGACATTTTATTTTCAAATGGACTAAAAAGAATGTAGGACAAACAAATTAAAAATACTATAAATTATAATAATTAATAATTTTATATATTTAAAAAGACATATGAAAGTATAATAATCTTACAAAAGCCATGTCACGTTCAATTTGACATTCAAAAACGGAACAGGTTTAAGAAAATATAATTACTATTATCTTAGGCCCTTTAACGTTTAGAAAACGTTTCATTCTCACTTTCCTGAAGTCTTCATTTTAATTCAGTCCACTTATTTAACTTCATCACAATTATTCTCAAGTCATCTACTTCCACTTATTATTATTAGTTAATCCGATTGATTGATAAATCATTATTTAATTCGTCTCCAACAATTATTAACTATCCTATATATCTGTACTATTTGAGATGGAAAAGCTGGGGTGGATCAACTTATTATTAAATTTCAAAACGTTAATTACTTTGCTTAACATGCATTATGTCTAAATCCTATTTTATAATAAATCTACAAACGTTCAAATAATAGAAAATCTTTCAGTAGGACCAACTAAATCGTTACTGATAATACCTTAAGAATGGTGATACACACAATTTAACATTAAATTGTCTTATGTGCGGTAACTTTAATCTTTTCCCTACCAATTTTAATTGAACACCACACACAAAATAAAAAATAAAAACTAAGAACCAAAAATGGCTGCTTATTTATCGTCCACTTTTGCTCACACCTCCACCCCATTTTTTTCCCCGATGAAGATAAATTCTTTAAATATATGATTGACTAAATTAGAAGAAAATGAATTAATATTGCGAGTGAGATTTGCTCTTTTATTTAAATACCTCTTATACCAATAAGGCAATAACTTCCTCCATCTATTTTTACTTGTCCAGTATAGACCGTGACACGGCTCTTAAGGAATAATAAATAAAATAATTTTTTTATCATTTTACCATTTGAATATACCGAATTTAACGTTTTGGAAAATGACTATAGTTAATAATAAGGATAATTAGAAACTAACAAAGGCGTATATAGAGGGGCTCCGTGGGTTCACGTGAACCCATGCTCCCCTCTCTAGATTATATATAATAGTGTTATATTTTTAAAAATATATTTAAATATAGAGGTGTGAACCCACATTTAAAGTAGCATATAATAATACGATGATGATTGAGTGCATCTCTCTAAGCAAATATAATAATTTAAATTGTATATCTATCTATCTATCTTATTTTTGTTAGTAACACCCCTTCAAGTGGTGATAGGTAACACTTTTGACGTTTCAATCAAATTTTCTTTTATTTTTTTCCTTTAATCTTTCAAATTTTTCAAGTGTGTAACATTGGATATTCCTAAAAAAGTTAGCACGGTAAATTTTTTATATAATTAAATCAAATGTGTAAATTAAAATTTAAAACTAGTAGTATTATATATGTTGGACCTATAATTTTTAAAAATCTAACCGTTCAATGTTAAGAACATAAAGGTCAAACCGATTAAATTGATATTTTAGGTGCATTTTTTTTGTAATAATGCACCCATCCTTGCGAAATCCTGAATACGCCTCTGGAAACTAAGTGATAAATTAGTTCTTGAATTTTCTAAACTGAACCAGTAAAACTGGACGATAACTATTGTATATCTTTAATATAGTAGACAATTAAAAGTGAACAAAGAAAATAGCAAGTTAAAGATTCGAGTCACCCAGAATATATAAAGTTGGAGAAGACGTTAAATCCTTCAGGCTGGCTGGGAAAATATGACTTGTAGTATTTCTTCTAAAATATTTAAAGATGAATTATGTGTTTAGAATATGAAAAGAAAACTTTAAAGCTAAACCTAATCTAGCTTAAAGAAAGGATAGAATTTATGCACCAAATAATTATATAGTACTTATATAAATAAATTAAATTAATATGACTTTTCATAATCCATGGTTGTTCAAGTAGGGTTTTTAGTTTGGTGTTTGCCATAGGTTTTGAGGTGGGGGTAGGGGGGTTGTGTAGTATGGCCGCCAAGACAATTTGAATCACATAAAAATGGTTATAAATAGTGGGTTATGGCCGACCCGACCCACTAGCATGAAAACAAGAATTCTCATAGATTAGCCTAAAGGTATAATCAGTGGGACTCCCCTCTGACTAGCTTCCACTACACACATTACATTACAAATTCTAAACAAATCAAAAGCTATGCATTTTCTATTTTTTTGTTTAAATTTCTTTTTTATAATCGTGAAGTTTAAATTAATTTACACGCATCTCAATTGATTCAATAAAATACCTACTATCTCCCACTCAGAAGACATTATATTCATCAGCAATAATACTCTGTCTATCAAGACAAATTACATAATAGTATTTTTGTCTTCACTCAAATTTAAATATGAGACCTCATATATTGATTCATCGATTCATTAAAGAAAGGAAAAAGAACAAAAAGGAAAAAGAGAGAGAAGTCATGATAACTCATACGAACATTTTAAATATATATAAATATTTAGAAACAGGAACAAAAAGTTCCTTATGATGTGCTAAATTCAGCCCAACCAAGAGCAACAAAACAACAAGTTACATAAAACATAAACACAAATGTTAAAATAAAGTAGTCTTAGCTAAATTTAGCACTTGTTCCTGTTCCTAATCCAAGCCGATTATTAATTAATTAATGTCATTACAGCTCTACACTTAATTTTCTATAATCATGTACTTAGCCTACCAACACATCATTCTGCCTGTAGATATGGCCCAGCTGTCAATACTCACTTTCCCTTTTCTTACCTAAAAATTAAATCACTTCGTCTCAAGCCTCTGCTTACTGTCTACCTGAACGTACCACCAAAATTTGGAGTCCAAAAATCTGTACTAGTTTCAGTTGCTACTGGAAAAGTACTCGATATCGGTACGAGGCACAATCCTCGGCTCCTCAAATCTTCCTCCTTAACCTTATCAACAATCTGCCAATAACAACTTGTGTCACTTAAAAGATAACTACATGTATGTCACAATTTATAAAATGGTACATGTCATTTAGTAAGTAGCTAAGAGGTAACACGTTTAATTGTTTTACCTGTTGGTGTTGAGTACTAGTTGATCCATTTTTCAAATAAGGAGTACTAAGAGCCTGAAATGAAATAAAAACGAAGAACACGTAAGTTTAATTTGAGTTTTCTTGAATGATTATTTAGTGTTTGAGTAATTAACGTACATTGACTTGATCATGGAGAAACTTGATGTACTCAATAGCTTCATGGAGAACTGAAGCTGTATCAGTCTGAAATTAAAATAATTAATTACTAAGATTTAGAGTTATTAATTAAAAAAAATGATGATAATTTTGTTTGTTGGAAAAAATCGAAATATTTACCTTTCCGAAAGGTGAAACCAATTGCTGGAGAGCAGTAATACGGTCCCCCAATTTCTCTTTTCTGACCTGATGATAACAAAAAAAGCTGAAAAATTCTCATCCATTTCTTTGGACAAAGCAATCATTTTACTTATTAAAAGAAAAAGCTTCAATCTTTAGTCTAAAGTTGGATTGCATAGATATTTTCGTCCTTTACCTTAAAAGTTGGCAATGGTGATGGTGTCTCTATTCTTGCCCTCTTCAATGTTGCTTCATTATTCACACTTTTCTTAGTCACCCTCGATTCTCTTAAATCTTCAACTTTACACTGAAAATTTTGTAATAAAACAAATGCTTAAAAACTTAGCAACGTATTGATACTTTTTAGATCATCAGTGAATAAAACTTACTATATACTATGAACAGTACTAGTTGAATTGTATTGATGGTGCAAAAAATATTTATACTCGTTGTGTATGTAACTTAAATTCTTATATATTTACCTTTGGAGTAACGTTAGGAACTCTGGATTTCTCGTTAAATGTTTGAGAGTGGAGCATTTGTGGATGCATAGAAGGCATAAGATTACCGCGCATATTGTTTAAGGATGTGGCTGATGAAGTATTGTAGAGAGAGGCAGTAGCATTAAGAGAGTAATTTGGAAAATGATCAGAAGGTGTACTTTGTTTTGGTATCAACAAGGAATTAGGGAATTTAGGCATAGAAGGTGAAAAGTCATTCAAATCTGGCCTGTAGTTTAAGGATGATGTTGGGAAATTCATTGGTTGGTTGTTATTAGTAGCAAACAAAGATTGTTGTAATTGTTGAGGAGGAGGAGGAGGATCATTATCAAATAAAGTTTGAAGTAAAGCTGAAGGATAATTAGAGAAAGATGAATTCATTGGAAAGGTTGAAGAAATTTGATCATGATGAGTATTAGTTGAGCTAGTGATTGGATGATTCATTCCTAAAGTAAAATCTTGTTTAAATGAGTTACTTGAACAATCAACCCCACTTTCTTGCTGGTAATTCATGCTTGAATTTAGGTCTTCTTGTAGTATTGAAGGATAACTACTTTCACTCCTATCATTTCCATGCCTGCATATACAAATTTTCAAGAAAAAAAAGTTACAAACTTTTATGAATAAAAACAACAAAATTGACTTCTTTAAGCCTTTATAGAGAAACCCTTTTTTTTCCCCATAGAAATGAAAGAATATCTCCTTTATTCCCTTTTTTTCTCCATCTCACAATAGTACTTCTTCTTCAACCTCAATCAATTTAGGAAAATTCTCACTCATCTCATACAAATATTATACATATAACAACTTAGACTAAGTAGTAATTACTAGGAGCGCAAAATATAATATATAATAAAAATGCTTACATCAAGGTATGACTCCAATTATCTGATGTTGATGAAGAATTAAGGCCAATACCCAAGATTTGTAGAGTGGAATCATGTTTAGGTAATTCTTGAAGAACAACAGATTCATCAGAATTACCAGATTCATCGTTAGACCTACAGGAAGATTTCATATCCAACAAATGATCATTTGTCCATGCAAAATTAGAGTTCCCTAAAGGAACTGAAGATGCACATAGTGATGAACCAAATATACTTCTACTTGAATTCCACCAATTTCCTCCACAAACACTTGCTTGATATTCATCAGCCATAACTTATTTGTTTTTATTCACTCGTAAATAATTAAAACTATATATACTTCTTTGCTCTCTTCTTCTCCTTGAATAAAGCTCGAGTAGTACTTGTGTGTTTTGTATTACATGAAACTGAATTTATGAACTGAGAGTTGTATTTATATATATATAGGTGAATAATATAAGGGTGGGGGTGGAGAAACTACCGGAATCTGGTTGACATTGTAAAAAGAGAGAAGATGATTAGACAAAGCAAAGGGAGAGAGATCAGGGGCATATAATTAAAATATGACAACAAAAGATGAAAGGAATTTTGGATCGAATTTTCTTACTATTATTTTATTTCCCTACTTTACATATAATTACTACCTCCTACTTTAAATTATTATATACATTATTTTCCTGTTTCAATTTATTTATCCTGTTTTATGTTTATCTATATCAAAAAGAATGTTTCTTTTTTCTTTTTAGAAATTTTTTAATTTCAACTTTTTTGCGCGACATATTTAATAGACAAGATTAAGAAGTATTTTAGTTAATTTAATATATTTTTAATTAAAAAATCACAAAATTTAAAAAATATTTTTTTCTTGACCTCCTTGTCTAATCAAAATAGAACCAACAAATAGAAATATTTAACCAAAGAAAAGTTTACTAGGATCGTTTTATAATACTTTATTTTTTCTATAAAGTGCATGTAATCTATATTAAAGCCCGATTAACTTCTGATCGCATACTGTAGGGATCATTCAGGGATAGCGCTCTTAACAAAAAAATTCTCTATATTCAAGATTCGAATTCAAAACCTCTAATCAAGAATAAAATAGTCTTTCCATTGCACCACAACCGTTGTCATTTTATAATATTAATGAAAGAATTGTTATATTTCGATGGATTGTGGTTGCTTATTAATAAAGGGTGAGATTTAATAGGAAATGATGGTGAAGTTTGATTGGCTGACACGTCACATTTTAGGGAGGAATAAATGTAGCTTTTTTAGTGTTGTTAAAATTCTACGGCTCAAATTTTTTATACTTTCGGAACCGAAATTTCAGGACCATATACCCCTATTGTTTCATCAGCCCCTTTTTCCCTTCTTAATTTCCCATACTTCACTTTCAAGTTTGATTGTGATGTTTTTCTATTAGTATTATTTTTTGTTTTTTTTCTTCTTCAATATATTTATATATTATCGATATACAAAAGTTAAACTTGATAGGATTAGTGATACATAATTAAAGAAGAAAACATAAAATATGAGAAAATTATAATTTTAGCAGGTTACCAGTTTAATGTTTAGAATTACAAATTTTACATTTTAAAAATATTCGTTTATAAATATAATTTGAATAACGAATATTGTAAAAAATATTTACCTAATAATTAATACTACTATAATTTAAAGGCTAATTTTTATTGGGAGTGGATGATATACTTGGCGCTTTGGCGGTGTGAAAGGTTATTATTACTTCACCTAACATTAGTCTAATTTGTTTTTCCAGATTAAGAGTTTGCATCATTACTTTTACTTCTAGTATTGGATATTTAACCATATTACACTATTACAGTAGGTGTCATTTTATTCCTCTTCCAATTGTTTGTAGACACGTGGCAAGAAGTGAAGATAATAATGCTAGAAAATGGGTTCATTTGTGTACTAAAATTTGTAACATATTTATATTAATATCTCGGAGATGTGATTTAATTTTTAATTAATATAATTTTAGAAAAAGAATCAAAATATTAAAACTAACAAAATGCTTTTTACGTATTATTGATGAAACTGGAGTTGTGACTTAGCTAAGTTTAAATGTGGTTTATTTATATTAATATCTCGGAGCTGTGATTTAATTTTTAATTAATATAATTTTAGAAAAAGAATCAAAATATTAAAACTAACAAAATGCTTTTTACGTATTATTGATGAAACTGGAGCTGTGACTTAGCTAAGTTTAAATGTGGTTTATTTATATTAATATCTCGGAGCTGTGATTTAATTTTTAATTAATATAATTTTAGAAAAAGAATCAAAATATTAAAACTAACAAAATGCTTTTTACGTATTATTGATGAAACTGGAGCTGTGACTTAGCTAAGTTTAAATGTGGTTTATTTATATTAATATCTCGGAGCTGTGATTTAATTTTTAATTAATATAATTTTAGAAAAAGAATCAAAATATTAAAACTAACAAAATGCTTTTTACGTATTATTGATGAAACTGGAGCTGTGACTTAGCTAAGTTTAAATGTGGTTTATTTATATTAATATCTCGGAGCTGTGATTTAATTTTTAATTAATATAATTTTAGAAAAAGAATCAAAATATTAAAACTAACAAAATGCTTTTTACGTATTATTGATGAAACTGGAGCTGTGACTTAGCTAAGTTTAAATGTG
>JAJOOS010004879.1:0-35832 GCA_029582725.1 Solanum chiquidenum
TAAATTAATTTTTTTCATCTTGCCATTTTAATTTTGCGTATTCTTTATAATGAAAATTAATAATAAAATAAAAATTTATTATTCACGAAAATTAGAAAAAAAATATTATTAATTTGAAATTAAAATAGTATATATTAAATAATATTTTTTTTTAATATTATATTACATTTAAAAAGGAATTATGAATATTAGATATTTAATTAATGGAATTATATGTAAAATAATATGTTAATTAAAAAGTAATAGAAATAATAATAAAATAATGAAAAAGTGAAATAGAGAGTGTGAATAGTAGTTCTCCAAAGAGTTGAATAGTAGTTCTCCAAATTTGGAGAACTACTATTCAACTCTCTAAATTTGAAGAATAGAGGGTAATTTGGATGGGTTGGAGTGCACATTCTCTATTTTACTCTCCAAATATAGAGAATGGAGAGTAAAATAGAGGTGGGTTGGAGATGGTCTAATAGGATAAGTAAAAAGTGTCACGTGTCAGCTCCACAATATTTTTACAATTAAAATTATTTATTTGTAATTATATTAAATAATAAAATACAATTCAAAAAGCAAGACAGAAATTTAAAGCAGTTTTAAAAGTAAATCTTTTAAAAAAAGTATACACGTGTATATTTTATAAAAAGCACAAATATATTTTCTTTTAAAAAAAAAACTGAAACGGTAATATTAAAAAATAAAATTATATATTTGTTTTACAGAAACTGAATGTTCATAGGTTACAACTTCAAGAGTCCTAATTTCTCTTTATTACTTCACAATTTAAAACACCATTTTCCAAAACAAAAACAACATTATTTCATATGCGATTAAGTTTACTAATCATCTAAGTAACATTAAGTATTTCAAGTTCTTCTTGATTTGTTTATTCTTTTCAATTTATATATGTGTTATAGTGTATGTTGTTTGTATGTCAATGTCGATTAAAAGGTTTATCATCCTAATAATTATAGATATATATTGGTGTATTTCACGATTCATCTTCTATTTGATAGATCTGTTGAAGAATTACCATGGCCTGTGAAGAAATGCTCTCAATGATGCGTTAATTATAGATTGGTATAATTGAAAAGGAGAAAAGCATTTTTATTTTGAGTTCTTCTTGATTTGTTTATTTTTTTCAATTTATTTATGCATTATAGTGTATGTTATTTGTATGTCAATGTCAATCAAAAGATTTATCAGCCTAATAATTATAGGTATCTCTTGGTGGATTTCATGATTCTTCTTATATTTGGTAGGTATGTTGATGAATCTCCATGACCGGTGAAGAAATGCTCTCAATGATGCATGAAGTATAGATTGATATAACTGAAAAAGAGAAAAATAATTTTACTACGGAAACAAAAATGATAGTGTTTTTGTAGAATTTCTCACTAAAGCCCTTTATTTGTGGAAGGTAGAAGAGCAAAACCAAAGAGGCTCGAGCATCATTGAAAAATCATTTTTCCTTATTTTCTCTTTATTTGGGAGTTCAATGAATTTTCGAAATATTTTTATTGATTTAAACATTCATGCTCAATTAGGTTCATGTTTGAAATGCATTTTTTTTGCTGCCTTTACCGGCTAATTGGCGTGAAAATTTTGTGATGGCTATCTTCTTAGTTTTAACAAATGCTTAACTTTAGTCTGACAGTAAGAGAAAAAAATTCTATGCCATATTATTTTAATAGGAGATGATTATGGCATCATGAAATGTAGCATATCATGAATTATGAGTGAACCGGCAATACATAATATTTATACTGATGAAGATTTAGAATTTGGTAATTTGTCTCTCTCTTAACTTGGATGAAAAAAATGTGCAATTGTGCATTATAAGTCGTTCTGCTTCATATTGTTGATCATCCTTTTTAATAGATGCACAAGAGTTTTAATTCAAGTTGTCATACTACTCACCTTTGTGATAGAACTCATACATTATTAGCTTTTTATAATCTTTTTTATTTTCACTTTCTTTTATAATTTGTATACTTATTTTTACAAAGATCATTGTGTAAATTACAATTTAAATTAAATAGTTAGTTTTAAAACTTTCCATTGCATTTCTACTTAGTACAAACTCTAAAAAATGATTAACAAAAAAAGTGATTAAATAAACAAATTAGAAATATGTGGTGGGGGAGATGGTGTAGTCTTAATTTGAATTCATTTTTCAAAGATCATTGTTTAAAGTAAAAAACAAATATTATTAAAATAAATACCCTTTATACTCATTTATAAATCACCTCAACTTTTCATGATTATATTTTTTAACTTTCCAGTACACTTTCACTTCTGCACAATTTATTTTAATTTTAAAAAAAAAGTCTCCTGCACAATCTTTAAGACTTTACCATTATCTATTTTGTGTTTTTCAAGAAAAATAAATTTAGACCACAAATTTAAAAATTAAATGTTATCTATCCCAACTGCACATTAATAAAATTAAATCACAAATTTGAAAATTAAACATCATCTATCCCTACTGCACATTAAAAAATAATTCAAAAAATTCAAAAAATTCTACTACACATTAACACTTCATGTTTAAGTCCTAAAAATATGCACCCTTAAATTAATGCACGTTTAGAAGTATTTTTATTATTATTATTATTATTATTATTATAACTATTTAAGTTATCAAATTTGTATATTTCCTATTAAACTAAATATAAATCTATATATATATCCATAAAAAAGAAGAATCAGAGAAATTTCATAATTAAAAAATAATATTATTTAAGATCACTTTGCTTAAATTTTCTCTACAAACTCATACCTTAACTGAAACTTAGGCAACTCACACTTATCTACACACAAATTTAAATTATTTTCAGATTATTTTATTTTAAATTCAATCTAAAAAAATTAATAGATAAAAAATGTAATGATAAGCATTATTTGTGAAACCCAATAATTTTTATTATTTGCATTTAGTTTTTACAGTTTTAAAAAACATCATATTTTTATTGTTACTTTAGCTTTTTACTGTTTTAAAAATTCAAATTTTAAAAGTAGTTTATCTACATATACTCTTCCTAAAATATTCCTCTTAATTCATAAGCGCACACAAGTCTCTCCCTTCTAAATCACAAAACATGATTTTAAAACTTCTTCTTTTATCTTAAATACTTTTTTTTAAAAATCAACATTGAAATTTTGAATTTAATATATAAAGTCACTTAAAAAATATATGTCAATTTGGTAAAGTAGTTTTAAATTTTTTGGTGAAAGATCTTTTTTTTTAAAAACAGAAATTACTTTATGAAGTCTAATATCTTTAACGTTATTTCATTTTCATATTACTAGATGAATACTTTGATCTAGAGACATGCTATAATAATAATTTTCTTATCAAAAAAGTTTTAGGGTGAATAAAAATCTTTGAGATAAAACATAAATAATGATTTTCATACAACTAGAATTTCTTTTAATGAGCTCTTATAACTTTTTGCTTATAAGCCAAAAAAAGATAAGAAATTTTAAACTATAATTTTTGGATTATTTGTAGTTTTTTAGACTTGAAAACAGATGCTTAATTAGAAGCACTTTTCATTGTTAAAAACTATTTTTACTTTAAAACACTTAAAATAAAGTAATTGAAACATGGTCTAAGAAATTCAAAAAATAGTGTAGAGAATTCTCAAATTATCATAAAGCGCATATATAGCTATCAAAATTTAATGAATCTGTTATATCCTGTCAAGGTGTTAAATGCTAACATTCTTCTATATAAACTTTACAATATTATTTTATAAATAATAAGTTAAACTTTGAAATTGTCAATAAATCAATATTTACAAAAATATTTATTAACTGACCGCACAACGCGCGGGTACGTATACTAGTAAATAAATAAAATAAAAGAAGTATTTTAAGGAAATGATATAAATGAGCGTAATGATTAATCTTCTGAATATATAATAAAGAAGAAACACAGAAAATGTGATTTGACACCTCTCTATGACTTTCATTCATGTTTTTTCCCCTCTTTTTTAGATTTTTTTTCTTATTTAAATCAATTATTTAATTTTAAAAGTAAATTACCTAATTTTTAATTATAAATAAACATTTATAATAAAGATTCTTCACATGCCAATTTGTAAGGACTAATATATATATATATATATATATAGTTGGATATAAGATAGGTGATGTGGCACCTCTCAAAAGTTTGGATTCTTATTTATCTTTATTTTCTCAAATTTTTAGCCTTTTTTTTTAATCATGTAATATAATTTATTTATTTTAAAACCCAAAAATCATCTCATTTAATAAAAGAAGAAACTTCCATTTTAAGCGAATTAAAATGGACAATTATGCTTAATTATTATTCTACGTTTTAAGCGAATTAAAATGGACAATTATACTTAATTATTATTGCCTTATTGGCATGCTCATTCCTCTTCCTAACCAATATTACTCTCTTCTCATGTCTTTTTTCTGAAATTTCAAGTAACATACATACTGTTTCCATATAAATTTGAACATAGTTGGGTAATGTTGTAAAACTTAAGAACAAAAGAACAATATAAAGATGAAGACAAGAAGAATATAAGACAAGAGGAACAATATAAGATAACTTTCTTTCTTTCAAATGTTCACCAAATCTTTAAGTGTATACAATATGAACCCTTATGCCTCTATTTATAGTGTAACATAGAGGCATACGAAAGGTTAGTCATAAACATGAATATAATGGAGGAGGTTATGAAAGTGAAAGGTTATAAGAATAATTGTTATATAGATAGAGGTTATAGAGGTTATGGTTATCACTACTAAAAAACTGGCAAAAAACGACGGACTGCGTCATTCCAAAAAGCGACACCATTTGCCACACTGTCCGTCGCTTTTTAATAAAAATAATTATTTTTAAAATTATTTTACAAAAAACGACGGACGGCATCTCTTAGTCCGTCGCTTTTTTTCGCAAATTTTTGCGCTAAATATATATATAATTAATAATTATTTATTTAATATATATAGAGACGCCGTCCGTCGCTTTTTAATAAAAATAATTATTTATAAATTAAAAACTAACCACATTGTTCGTCGTTTTTAATTTATTTTATTTTATTAATTACTTTTTTAAAAAAGCGACGGACGGCATCTCTTAGTCCGTCGCTTTTTAGTCAAAATATCTAGTCAAACATTTTTTAAAAAGCGACGGACAAAAAGATGATGTCCGTCGCTTTTTTTAAATTATGTTGAACCAAAAAGCGAGTTTTCCCCCCATTTTTCCATCTCTCTCTCTTCTCTCTTCTCTCCCTTCTCTCTAAAACCAAACTGTTGCGCCGTCGCTGCCCCACGCCGCCGTCGCCCTTCTCTCCTTGAGCATTAGTCCCGTCGCTGCCTTGCCCCATCGGTGCCGCCACCCGTCGTCCCCACTGCCTTGCCCTATCGGTGCCGCCACCCGTCGTCCCCACTGCCTCTTTTCCTTAGCTTGTTAAGGTTAGGGTTTTATTTTATTTTATTTTCAATTCTAGTAATATTTGATTTGTTATAAATTAGTATATTGTTTTAGTTTGATGAATTGTGTTATTCAATTGTTAATTTGTATATTTGATTATTGTTAGTTAGGTAGAGAATTATGAATTTTTAATTTTAGGGTTTTCTTCTAAATTGGTTTTTTTTTAAAATATGATTGTGAATTGAGTATTAGAAGATAGAACTAACAAATAATTAGAAGTTATAAATTTAGAAGTTAATTAGATTAGTTGCATTTTCCAACTTTGAAATTCTTGAATTTCGTATGTTTGACGGTTGAAGTTAGAAAACATTCAATTATATATGAAAGTTAGATTACTTTGAAGTTAGAAAAATATTGGATAGTATATGAAAGTTGAAATTAGATTAGTTGAATTTTCCAACTTAGAAATTCTTGAATTTAGTAAGTTTGAAAGTTGAAGTTAGAAAAATAGGAGATTTTTAAATATGATTGTAAATTAAGTATTAGAAGTTAGAACTAACAAATAATTAGAAGCTAGCTAGAAGTTAGAGATTAGTTGAATTTTTCAATTTGCCATTGTATTTGTGCTTATGTATTATATTGTTGTTGAAAATTGGGTTACTTGAATTATATTCTTGGACTTGGAAATTCTAGAAATTAGATATGAACTTGAATTTTTGTAGGATTTTAGAACTTTAATTAGGTTGTGAACTTTAGAAATCTTGAATTATTGTAGGATTTTAGAACTTTAGGTGGTAAACTTTAGAAATCTTGAATTATTGTGGGATTTTAGAACTTTAAGTTGTGAACTTTAGAAGTCTTGAATTATTGTAGGATTTTAAACTTAAGGTTGTGAACTTTAGAAATCTTGAATTATTGTAGGATTTTAGAAATTTAGGTTGTGAACTTTAGAAATCTTGAATTATTGTGGGATTTTAGAACTTTAAGTTGTGAACTTTAGAAATCTTGAATTATTGTATTTAGAACTTTATAAGATTGTAAACATTAACAATCTTGAATTATTGTAGGATTTTAGAACCATAGGTTGTGAATTTTAGAAATCTTGAATTATTGTAGGATTTTAGAACTTAAAGTTGTGAATTTTAGAGAACTTGAATTTTTGTAGGATTTTAGAACTTTATAAGATTGTGAACGTTAGAAATCTTGAATTATTGTAGGATTTTAGAACTTTAAGCTGTGAACTTTAGAGAACTTGATTTTTTTGTAGGATTTTAAAACTTCAGGCTGTGAAACGTTAGAAATCTTGAATTGTTGTAGAATTTTAGAACTTTAAGTTATGAATTTTAGAAAATTTGAATTTTTGTAGGATTTTAGAACTTTAAGTTGTGAACTTTAGAGAATTTGAATTATTGTGGGATTTTAGAACTTTAGGTTGTGAACTTTAGAAACCTTGAATTATTTTAGAATTTTAGAACTTTAGGTTGTGAACTTTAGAAATCTTGAATTATTGTGGGATTTTAGTACTTTAAGTTGTGAACTTTAGAAATATTGAATTATTGTAGGATTTTAGAACTTTAAGTTATGAATTTTAGAAAACTTGAATTTTTGTAGGATTTTAGAACTTTAAGTTGTGAACTTTAGAGAACTTGAATTATTGTGGGATTTTAGAACTTTAGGTTGTGAACTTTAGAAATCTTGAATTATTTTAGAATTTTAGAACTTTAGGTTGTGAACTTTAGAAATCTTGAATTATTGTGGGAATTTAGAACTTTATGTTGTGAACTTTAGAAATCTTGAATTATTGTAGGATTTTAAACTTTAGGTTGTGAACTTTAGAAATCTTGATTTATAGAATTTATGAACTAATTATTAAGTTGAACTTTAGAAATCTTGATAAAATATAGTCTTTATGAACTATTTGTAATTTTGAAACAATTTTTTTGTAATTTTGAAACGAATTTTGAAATACTTTATAAGTCTTTAAATCACATTTTTTGTATGTTAATTTAAGTTTGTTGTTTTATATTTTGTGTAGCTTCTTTATAATGTTTTGTGTTTGATTGGAGCTGAACTGAATTGAATTGCTTTTGCAGGTGGGCAGCAGAAACTAAAATTGCAGAAAAAGTGACGGATAGGGTGGTTTTGTCCGTCGCTTTTTTGGTTTTTTTTTTTTTTTAAAACCCAGAAAAGCGACGGACATGGTCCTTTAGTCCGTCACTTTTTTAAATTTTGTTTTTTTTAAAACCCAGAAAAGCGACGGACGGCGTCTCATTGTCCGTCGCTTTTCAAGATTCTAAAAAAATTAAAAATTAATTAAAGCGACAGACGGCGTCGCATTCTTCAAGAATTTTTTTTTAAAAAAAAAAGCGACACAGCCCATTGCTTTTAGAAAAGCATCGAATCAAACAACGACGAGATTGACTGCATCGCTTTTCCGTCACTTTTGGCCAAAAAAGCGACGCAGTCCGTCGCTTTTTTCTGTCTCTTTTTGACAGTTTTTTAGGAATGTATCTTCATAATAGAGATAATGGGTGAGAGTAACTTCTTGGTATAATGAACATCCACATTATAATATTTTATAACACTCCCCCTTGGATGTCCATAGATAATATGCCTCGTTAAAATCTTATTAGGAAAAAATCCCGTGTGAAAAAATCCTAGTGAAGGAAAAAGAGTACACATATCTTTTAATACGCTTTGAATGTTGCCTCGTTAAAAACCTTACCAGAAAAATCCAATTGGGATAATACCGTGATTAAGAAAAAGAGTACAACGCGTATTTTTCTCCCCCTGATAAAAACTTTACTTGATATCTCGGAGACAATGCATTCCAATCTTATATCACAACTTCTTAAATATTGATGTTGGCAATCCTTAGTGAATAAGTTTACAAGATTATCACTTGAATGGGTCTTTGAACGTCTATCTCACCATTTTGTTGAAGATCATGTGTGAAAAAGACTTTTGGTGAAATATACTTTGTCCCATTTCCTTTGATTGTATCCTCCCTTCAATTGAACTATATATTATTTTCGTATATGGTGGCTGAAATATCCTTTGCCAAAGGAAAATCACATATTTTCTGAATATGATAGATCATGATTCCACCCAAACACACTATCAATATTATTTCTGCCTGATTTGAAGAAGTGGTTATCAATGTTTGATTCTTTGAATGTCAAGATATTGTTGTGCCTCCATATGTAAGCAAATAGCTCATTTGCGATCGAGCTTTATTCAGATCAAATAAATATTCTGCAACTACATAATCAAATCATTTCTGACTCAGATATTGATCATTTCAATTTTATTGAAGCTCATCTTTTCTTCTAAAAAAAAATCACACATCTTCTATGTGTTGAGTCACTTGCTTTGTTAGTTTCTTGGCATAACTTGAATGATAATATGACAATCCCCTCACATAACTTTTTTTATATATATATGTCAAATAATCTTCTAGAATTTGCATAACCAGCAATTTGTAAGTGCACCAATTTCACTAATACATGACATTTTAAATCATTTTCATGAGGTTGAAAAGATTATTTCTCTGTGTTAAGCAATCTCAGAATCATTGGGTACTCAATGAAATTATTTTAAGACCTTTTAAATCCTTCAAGAATTTTCATATAAACTTCATCGTCTAGTTAGACATGATAATCAGTCATTATACATATTCAAGTATTTCATCTATTGCTATACTGAAATAAGTCTCATTGCATCCACCACTGGAGAACATATCTCCATTTAATAATGTCAGGACTTCTGCGAAAACCCTTTATTCCCCTAGGCACAAATCGTACTTTATATCTTATGGTTATACTTTCGCACAATGATTCATTTATACCTCACTGACATATATTTTGATCAATGAACTATAAGTTCAAAAACAACACTTTTTCTAAGTGAAACAAAATATACTTGAATAGTGCCTTTTATTTGGCCAATCATTTATATGTCCACTTATATGACAAATTCGAATTTAAGATCCTCATAACCAATTATAGCATTGAGTGCTACTTCATATCAAAGATACCGTCGACAATCATTTGACTCGATTCCAATACGACATAACTTATCGAGATCTCTTCATTTTTCATCATTTTTAGGTACCTGAACCTTCGCCAATGTTTTATGAAGTGTTATGTCATAGTGCTCTTTCTAATCACTTACCTCATTATCATGACCATTTTGATAATTTGCCCCTCTCCTTCCTCAAGGAGTTTTACGTTTGAAATCGATTGGTCTATCACGTTTTTGGCGTACCATAGACTCTGTCCTTCAAGGACTATTCATTGGAGCATTTGCAGCTTAATTAAAATATTGAGTCAGCAAATACATCTGGCAAATTATTTGCAACACTTTGCAAATTAATTATCTCTTGAACTTCAAGTTCACATTTTTTTAACGAGGATCTAGATAATTCACCCCACACATAATTTTCAGCTGCTAAACATATCTCCTCCTAATGTTAGAAAATCTAAAATTTACCCCCAACCTCATTTGAGGATCCATCTTTGTGCGTGGTGGAGCAATAAAATCATATGTGCACACATCAAATTTTTAGATGGAAATTATTTGGTTCCTAACCCTGAACCAATTGTTATAGGAGAACCTTGTTGACTTGATGCATACATGTTAAATAAACACATCTCATACCAAATTGTATTTGAGAGATTTGTTCTCATAATCAATGGTCTAGCTATAATTGGAGGCAAATAATTTCTGCTAAACCAATCAGTATTATCAATATAATTTTATAGTTTGGAACTGTGCTCTTAATTTAACAATTTGAGCAAACAACCTTACAAAAACCAGCTTGTAAGTTGATACAAATGCACATGTGACCATACCATAGATGCATCTATTAAATCATAATAGTAAGTGGTCCACATGGCAGGTGAACAGGCCCATATTCTCCTTTTTATATGTTCCAAATAATTTCAGGGGGTACAACCCCAACCTTAGCTGGTACAATGATCATTTTATCTTGAGAACAAGCAACACAAGAGAATTCTTGAAGAATCTTTTATTTCTTCAAACATATAGTCACGTGAATTCTCAATTTCTTTTGCATCACATCTGAACTAGAATGGTCAACCGGTTGTGCCAACTGATATTTATTCTTGTAAACTTTTAGTTTACTTTTTCATGTGATTCCTTCATCATGCCCATATCTTTATACAACAAATAAGAGAAAAATGGGTAATCTTTTATGTAAATATTCATAACCCGCTTTGATTGTAGTAATCTGAAGATATTTAATCTTTCAATAATTTGCAGTCTCAATATAATAATTTTTCTTTTCAATTCCTCCGAAACTTAAATAGTTTCATTTGAGACTTACTACAACCTCAATAATATGAACTATTTCATTTTCTGGATAGTAACAAATTAGTCTTTTCAAAACTATCAATTAATTTTGTGTACTGCCACAAATTTCACAACACCATTCTTATGGTGACCATCTCCTTCAAGGAGAAAATTATTATTATTGTCATGGTTAAAATTATTATTGAAAGACTTATTTCTTGACAATCAATGACAAATTTGTGTTGCCATGCAATAATATTTATTTTGCTCATGGCCACAATCTTTATAGAAAATAATTATTTCTTTCTTCTGTCCTGCAACAGTTCATGATAGAACATACCACAATATTTGTGATGTACTCAAAGTATATGACCAAATAATCATTAATGTCAAAATATTTTTTTCAATCTCTCAAACCTCCCATAGAGGTGAGATGTGACATTTATCCAACAATACATGAACATGTTATTATCCATACGAACACAAGTCACATTTTCTTCAAGAAATGGACCATAACCATTTGTACATGCTCCATAAGTTTTTATCAGAAACTCATTGTCATGCTTTGAAATTATCAAATTTATGTGACTCACCTTATCACTTTAAGAGGTCAAATGTACCAAATGTACTACCACTTTGTATTCCTTTATTTTGATGAAGGATTTACAAAACTTTTTAAATTGGGTTGCATCAACAACAATGTGCCCAATATCTTTTTATACCACTTTGATAGATAAAAAATACCTTCACATTTGAAGGACCATCTTAAGAAATAATGTGCCCAATAACCTTTCATACCACTTTGATGGATAAAATTACCTTCACATTTGAAGGACCATCTTAAGAACCCATAATGTTCTTCCTTTTAGTTACAACAATGATGATCATTAACATTTTACCACACTCATATTCTACATTCAACCACTTGTCATTTTTCAGATATATTATGTGCTGCCATCATATTCACATAAAAGAATGGAGCAAATTAATTGGGCAAATTTCATGACTTTCAGTCAAAAGTATACAACTTTATGTTAGTCATCATCATATCATTACCATAGTGCATTAGGACTTAAACCCAATGTGTTACCCATATAAAGACACATTTGGTCAGAAATCAATGGGACTTGAACCCAACTTCTTATTATCATGGTGCACTGAAACTTTAACTCGATGTCTTACCCACTTGGTGCGGTGAAACTTGAGTTTACTGTCTTACCCTCAATCAATGTCTTAATAAACCAAATAACATTACCAACAAATAAATATTAAATACCATAAATATAATCTGAATTTGACTTAAAATTGAATAAAAATGAACAAAACTAGTTAATTAGAACAACATGTTGGAACCATATAACAGTCTGAAGTTAAAATAAATTAAAACGTTTTAATAGTCCCTCTCAATATTGTTATGAAGATTATCATAATTTACTAATCATTTTAAAATAACCACAAAACAAGCTTTGTTAGTACAAATAATATATAAGATGTGAAGTGTACCTTGCCACCGAAGAATTACTTGGATAATTCATAAAAATCAAGAAATACCTACCATTGATTCTTGACAGAGAATGAGCAACTTGTGTTGATAACGTGTTGTAAAACTTAAGAACAAAAGAACAATATAAAGATGAAGACAAGAAGAATATAAGACAAGAGGAACAATATAAGATAACTTTCTTTCTTTCAAATGTTCACCAAATCTTCAAGTGTATACAATTTGAATCCTTATGCCTCTATTTATAGTGTAATATAGAGGCATATAAAAGGTTAGTCATAAACATGAATATAATGGAGGAGGTTATGTAAGTGAAAGGTTACAAGAATAATGGTTATAAAGATGGAATAATGGTTATAAAGATAGAGGTTATGGAGGTTATGGTTATCTTCATAACGGAGAAAATGGACAAAAGTAACTTCTTGGTATAGTGAACATCCACACTATAATATTTTATAACAGATAAGTACTTTTAATACACGTTTTAGAATTATCCATTTTCAAGGAAGAATTGAGTGAATATAAAATTGTAATTTTCTTCTAATATTATGTTTTAATTGTAGATTTATGCTTCAACACTTTTGTCTATCTCACAAGTAATTGTTACGGTAAGCAAATATATATTTTTGGTGTTTTTTTTAAAATGTTTGTAAGAAATTCTCAAAATCCTAAGTCTTTTTCTTAAGAGTAATTCTCTTAATTATTTTGATTGATATATCAACGGTCTTTTATGCTATAATAGTTGCTTCACCCTCTTCATTTTTAGGTAAAAACTTTATTACCAAAAATCTTTATAACCATTCTATGATATTATTCTAAATATTTATTTATTTTTTCATTTTTTAGTAGATCTTTATTGATATATTCTTACTTTTATATTAATTGATTGTAGGAGCAGCTACCTTTGCTTTGGAAACCTAATGAGGAGGTCGTCTACAATTTTAGGGACGCTGAGAGGTGGTATGTCATCAAATTCTTATAGTTAAATTAAAATTATTTTTTAAAAACTATTCACTTTCTTTAGTTAAATTAAAATTATTTTTTAAAAACTATTCACTTTCTTTATTCTGTAGTAATGATCAAGACATATAGTCTCCTATTTGATGCAACTCATCAGGCAGTTTTCAGGTATTTTATGTATATTATTTGTTTTTGTTTTGGAATATTAATATTTTATAGGATTCTACAAAATGGTATTTTGTATCATAATTTTATGAGGAACTTTCACATATAGTCACTCAAAAATAGCCTAATTACTCTCCATAGATATAGTTTGATAATTACACTTCGTAGCTACATGTTATAGGGAGGAGAGAGGCAAGCGAGAGAGGGCAAAGAGTGGGAGAGAGGTGAATTGTATATATATGTCGGTTAGATAATTGTATATTATACATATGTATTTGTATATATGGCAAGCGAGATTGGGAGAGGGAGGAGAGAGGCGAACGAGATTGGGAGAGGGAGGAGAGAGGCGAGCAAGATTGGGAGAGGGAGGAGAGAGGCGAGTGAGAGAGGGAAGAAAGTGGTGGAGAGGTGAATTGTATATGTATATCGGTTAGATAATTGTATATTATAGATATGCATTTGTATATATGGCAAGCGAGATTAGGACAGGGAGGAGAGAGGAGAGCGAGATTGGGAGAGGGAGGAGAGAGGCGAGCGAGAGAGGGGAGAGAGGTGAATTGTATATGTATATCGGTTAGATATTTGTATATTATACATATGTATTTGTATATTCTGGCGAATTATACATATACAAACGTGACTAATTATACAAACTCGATGTCAGCCCACGTAATTAATGTATAATGTTAGTCGCTAGTGGTAATTATAGCAAACTATAGCTATGATGAGTAATTAAGTAGTATAAGTTTTGCTTAACCGCGTAATTTTATCTTTACTATTTAGATGACTATTTTTTCAACTGTTTATAAATTTTTGAATTTATGTGGAACAATTATTATACTTGTGTTTTGTTACATTGCTTCATTCTTGTGTTTACTTCTCTTTTTCTATGTCATTTTGAATTTAAATTTAAATCTTGAATATTTAATTGATGAGCTAAATTTCTTTTCGGGTTAGAATAACATTTGTCTTTATCTTTTTTATATTTTGCTGCAAGTCATCTCAATATGTGTTATTCTACTCTTTTTTTATTAATGTGAATTATAGGAATAACTACAAAAGATTAATTATTGTTGATGGCGTAATAAACCATTTTCACTATATTTAGCATCTTTAGTTAATGATTATAGACCACATACAATCCTGTTACAAATATATCAAAAAATATGTGTTATTCAACTTTCATTATTAATGTGTATTTTGGGGGTAAGATACAAACAATTTATCGTCTAACCACCCATATTTACTATTGTTATTAGTCTCTATATATATGCACTCTTTTTATATATAAAAAAATAAATAAAATTTAGGGTGGAGATTAAAATTCACGTAGCCAATCAACAAAATTCTCTCTTTTTTATGGCCTTTAATTATATATTTTTTCATTTCCCCTACTTTTTTGGGCATTTTACTCATTATCATTATATATAATAATAATAATAAAAAATTATTTTAAAAATATTTATTTAAAAAGTCATCTCCATAAGACCATAATTTGCACCTCTTCATTGTCATTATGACATTTATGGTGGAAGAATTTTTGACATAATGGCTTAATAAATATATCAATTAAATTTATAAAATATTATATCTAACTGCGCGAAGCGAGGATAAATTATACTCCCTCTATTTCAAATAAATTGAATTGTTGAGGTATTTCACTCCCTTTAAGAAAAGAAGATTAAGACATAAATTAGGCATAACTTTCCATTTTTATCCTTATTAATTATTATCAAATTTATGATTAAAACAACTAAATATTAATTAATAACTAATTCCAATACTAACTAATGAAGGATAAAATTGGATGAACATTGTCATGATCCCGACCGCCGTGATTGGCACCCACACTAACTCTCCGGTGGGAGAACCACTACTACAACCCGACTAAGCAACTTAAAGAAACTAAATCATTTAAAGATACAAAAGCAGGTTTAAATGACAAATTAAATATAGAGTTCCCATAACTCCGAAAGTTGACAAACAACTAAGCATAACCCTCGCGGAAATTCAACAACTAGAACCTGAAAGTCGTTGTACCAAAACTCTCTAATCAACAAGTCTAAGAAAAATGGGGTGCTACCCCAGAAACTAAACATAAGTAAAATGTCTGAACATCTAGTCTGAGTCCGAAAAGAATGGACTAAAACAAATTATGGATCCATGGCAGCCTGAAAGAACTGGCTCACCCTCGAATTCGGTCTCAGTCAATGATCTCCTAGCTGAGGTATGTCAGTAGCCGCCTGAAGATGCCCTGTACTCAACAAAGAAATAGCAAGTGCAGTATCAGTACACGAAATCACGGTGTACTGGTAGGATCACACGGCTACTCCGATCAGCGAAATATAAACAAGTAATTACAACACAGTAAACACACTTATACAGAATGCATAATTCAATTATCACTTTAGGAGCAACATACAATTTCTCAATATCACTGACAGGTAGACAATAATGTAATAATCAGAAGTGGTCCTCTCATGGAACCCACACCCAAACTATTAGTGTGTCGGAATGTGACACCCGGTCAAATATATATGTGTCAGAACGTGACATCCGGTCCAATATATGTGTTGAAACATAACACCCGGTCCAATCAGCACTAAGGCTGGGCACCGAACCGGAATGGGACCATCGGACCGGAACGGGACGGTTTGACCGGGTTGTTGATTGGTATCGGGATGAACCGGAACGGAACTACCGGGATGGAGGCTCAGTTTCGTCCCGTCCCACTATATACCGGGATAGAACCGGGACAGACCGTAATGGACCGGAACGGAACGGGATGGGATAAACGGGACGACACATATAGCTATTTCAAAAAATAATTATTTTTTTTGAGTTATTTTGAATTACTAAAATACGAATGTTTTCTTTATTTTTCTAAGTTATATTAGTTTATAGTATTTAAGTTTTAAATTTAATATTAATTTTACTTAAGTTTATTTTAAAGATATATTTTTTTAATTTTTACGTATATAAGTTTGTAAGTTAGGTTTAATAAAGTTTTTTTAAAAAGTTTTTGAGCTTATGTAGTTAATAGTTATGTTATAAGTTTTAAAGATTTGAATCTTTTGAAGTTTATAAGTTATTAAGTTATACTTATAACTTGTAAGTTAAATAACTTAAGTTTGTAATTTTAAAAAAATTAAATAAACAAAAAAGAAATGCTAATAAAAATAAATAATGACAAAAATATTATTTTTTATTTTAATTAAAAATGATTTACCGGGACCGAACCGGATCGAACCGGAACCGGAATGAACCGGGATGAACTGGTACCGATATATCGATATCAAATCATGATATCGTTCCGTTCCGTGTACCGGTTCAATGTATCCCATCCCGTCCCGAATACTACCGGACCAGAATGGTACCGGAACGGTACCGGTACAACCCGTTCCGGTGCCCAGCCTTAGTTAGCACAACCACAGTCACAATCAGACCCATAATGAACAATGAAAATAGTCACACAGTCAAGTAACAGGTTCCTGACATGTAACTGTTCACACATAATCATTTCATTATATTCGATTCATGTTTCCCTATTCACATACATGCATGCATACAATGGAGCAATTAACAAGCATATATAACACAACATGAAGTCGAACCATCACCTACCTCGAAACCAAGCCTGAATACTCCTAAGACACATTAGTCTTCCCCTTCCGGAGTCTTTCAGCTTGTTCTTGGTCTAAAACAAGTAATTAATGCAAGGATCAATAAACAAGGCATAATTTACCCGAATTATATCAAAATATCAACACAAGGCCAAACTCATGATCCTAATGTTCAACTAGGGCTTTTCCCACCATTAACTTCAGGCCAAAACCCTCCCCCAACGATAATTTACAAGGATTCTAAGTTCTAAGAATCGAAATACGGATTAGGGGATTAATTAACTTACCTTTAGCGCGAGAATTCGTGGGAATTTGGTAAGAAACTATCTTGGGTCGTCTCTTAGCTCTTAAGAACGAAGTTTTACAGAAAATAACATTTTTGGGGTTTTTTCTCGATTTAAGTCTTGATTGGCCCGCCACAACAGCCCCGCCCTGGCGGGATGAATTCCGCCCCAGCGGCTTGCACAGAGACAGAAACTCAAAATTTGAGTTTCAAGCTCCCATTCCACAACACACATTCAAACCTGGACGTTCTAAAACTACCCTTTCACGTCAAGATCAGTTTCATGAGTTCTACTTGCCCGAATTCGATTTCATAAAGCCGTACCGGCTTCTTAACGTCTTGGTTATCCACTCACATGAACTCATAATTAAATCCCCAATCCATTACCGAATTTCCTTAGACCTCACCTGACTCAGATTTCGTCCAAGTCTGGCCTAGGCTAGAAAATTCCAAGTTACTACTCAAAAGTTTTTTGGCTCAAATTCCTTCCCCATTGGTTTTTCCATAACGACGGGAACTAGTCGTTACAAACATTCTAATAGTACTCTTGAAAATTGAACAGTTAAGTTAATTTGAAAAATGTCTCAACAATTCAATTAATTTGAAATGGAGGGAGTATATAATAAAGGAGAAACATAGACAAGGTGATGTGGCACCGGTGTCCATTCATATTTATCTTTTTTCTCCTTTTTAAAGTTTTTTTTCTTGTTTAAATCAATTATTTAATTTTAAACGTAAGTTACTTAATTTATTTTAAATAAATATTTTATTAATGAATGAACATTTATAATAAAGACTATTCACGTACCAATTTTGTAAGGACTAATTATTCATAACTCACACCTTTTTTATTTCCATTCTCAATAATTATATAAAAAATCTATTTCTTCTTAGCTTCTTCTAATTATAAAATGACAATATTTTTAATATTTGAAGTATTTAAAAAAGTCAAAAGTCACTACTTTAACCCTCTTAATTATGTTAAAAACTCAAAAGTCACTCTCTTAATTATATTAAACTAGGGAACTTATTCGCGCATCACGCGGTTAAAAAAATGATAAGATGTCAATAATTTTATTAAAATATGATATTAATAGAAGAAATATTTATAATATGTGCATATATATTATATATATCCCGATGTATCAGTAATTTCACAAAGAGAAATGCTTGGTCAGTAGTTATATGACTTCCAACAAAATCATAAGTTGTTATTTTGAACCAAAAAAATTATAAACTTACAATAATAAAAAAAAATCGTGTAAAATATAAAACAAAGAAAATTGTGAAGAGAATATAAATAAATAAATAATGCAATATCATTCTTATAATCTTAATTATTAAGAAAAAGAAAGAAAAAAAAATATAAAATGCACAATTTTTCAAACTCTAATGAAATCATTTCTAAAAATTCTTACAATCTTTGCCCTTGTTGGAGAACTTGGGCTAAAATCAATTTGTTTTTTATGCATCATAAAAACAATTTATGTAGTTAATCCATCTGGAAAATTCATTTCAGATTTAGTTATATCCAAATCCAAGCTAGGCCTGGGGACATGTCTAGCAATATTATCTTTATCAATTTTTATACTATCGCATCTATAATTTTCTCTAATCTGAGAGGTAGATGCTCTAGAAGGAATCTGAACAATATAATCAACAAGAGATATATAAGATGAATCAGATCTAGTAAGTCTAGAAGACATGCTATGATAAACATTTTTATTATAAACAGCTAGAGAATCAGAAAATTTAATTTTTACAGTTCCATCATTAAACTGTTCAATTTCTGAGAACTATTCAAACTAGTCTAGCTTATGGACCAGTTTATTTTAATGCTTATCCTAACTTATAGATCTCTTTGCAGGATGAAAACTCGTTCAGTTCAATTTTATTCAACTCATTGTTGTTATTTTTCCTCTTATTTTTCATCATTATCTAAATAAATATTCATATTTTTAATTTTGCCTCTATCCTTTATTGTAGTATTTGTTTTATATTTTATTTATTTATTCTTCTTTTTCTCTTTTCCTTCCTCTATCCTACTTAATAGTAATTTTTTTGTAGTAACAAAAACACATCTTTCTTAGGATGGTAATCATAAGAAGCATAAATGGTTCTTTGTACTGTAAATTAAATATCATAAAAGGGTCGTATTTCAACATTTGATATATATTTAAATTTTCTAATCTATCAATAATAATATTTGAACCTTGATAGTATTTAGCATAAGACAAAGTTACAATAATTAATTTCCGTCTAATGAATGTACAAACAAATTGCTCTTACATTCAAAACTTAAGAAATTACATAGAAAGAACACAATGCACATACCTTCATTAGGACCTTAATCATAAGATTTTTTTATTTTTTTTTAAAACATCAATGAAATAATGCACAATTTTTGAGCTCTTGTCAACATTCCCTCTGAGTAACTGATCAACATCTAAGAGTTCTCTGTATTGGGTCTACTTTTATTACAATATCAAACCACAAAAAACACGACTTCAAACATGAAATGAAAAGGATAATCTTGGGTAGGAGTTTCATGAAATAAAAAATTATGATTTTATATGGACAAAATAGGGGAATATTTAAAAACATAAATATATTTTGTACTATAATATTGTTGAACATTGGTTAGTAGTTAGTTATATTACAAACGAGGTTATGTCACGACCCAGACCGTCGTGATTGACACCCACACTAAATCTCCACAGGTAAAGATTCTCTCGGTTGTAAGTCCTCTTGTCTCCTCTTTTAATTATTTAGGGTAAATAATTCTCAACTAATAATTAAATAAATACTAAACCCTCTAATTTATTCCTATCTATGGCCATATGGTAATTTAATTAAATAAATTATGGACTTAGTTTATTAACAACCAACTAAATTAATTATTAAAACTATCCCACTAATTCTATAATTATAGTTACAAGTAGTCCAAACTACTCATTTAAAATCTATCGAAAATTATTTTGTGAAATAAAAAGCTCTAATACTCAAAAGGACCTAATGGATCGTTACAACCAAGGAAACTAATGCAAAGCTCCATGGAGAAATAATGTCTAAGATTAATTTTTTTAATCTAGCATATATATATATATATATAAAGCTGAATATAGACAATCTGATGTGGCACCTCTCTATGGCCAGCATTTCTATTCTTCTTTTATCTCTTTTTTTTGACATTTTATTTTTATTTTCTAATTTTTATTTGTAATTTCGAAAAAAAAACTGAAAAATATTTTAATTCATTACATCATGCTCCTTTAAAACTTCCATCATACTAATACACATTTAAGTAAATGGAAGATGAAAAGATCAAAACCTTTTCATTTTTCATAACTGTTTATAATTATTTAGTCTATAAAATAAAAAGTTTTAACTATTGTAATCAGCAATAGTGGAATACTTCACTTTCTCTCTTCTTCTTCTAATGATGAATATATGGGTTTCAAATTTTGATATTGAGAAGTCCAGCAAATTTCTAGCCCTGGTAATTTTTTCAAGAAAAGGGAAAGAGAGAGTATCTCATGATCCTTCTAAAGATATTGGTGATGATGAAACTTCTAAGGATATTGATGATGATGAATATACATATATCAAATTTCGTTATTGAGATGTCCAGCGAAATTCTATGCGTTAGTGATTTTTTTAAGAAAAAAGAAAGAAAGGGTATTCATGAACCTTCTAAAGATATTGGTGTAAAGAAAAAGATTATGTAACAAAAATTTCTGTAGAAGTCTTTTTGATAGAATGTTGATTCCTTCTATATTGAGAGAAAAAAATATATATTGATTGAGAAATTTATAGGAAGAGTGATTAGTATTTCAAAGGGTAAAAAGATTTATTTAGAGAAAAAAATAATCTATTTAGGAAATTCGTATTAAATTAGGAGGAGAATAAGTATTTTACTAACTCCTTTCTTTTTTTATTTTGTCTTAATTTCTTTTTATATATCTTTAATTAAAATTTATTTTATTTTTTGTTATTTATCTTTACTTAAAATTTACTAACGACATTATTTCTTCTTCTTTATTCTACTAATTTTTTCTTCTTTTATTTTATTTTATTTTTTGTGTCTTTAATTAAAGTTTATTTTATTTATTTATTTATTTATTTTTAATTAACATTTTTATGTATATTTTTTAATTTCTAATGCCTGAAATTCTATTTATTTTTTGGTGTTTAGTTTTTGCACGTTGTCCAAATTTTCTTAAAAAGATTATCATATTTAATCTCTTTCATCATTAAGGTTATTAATCTCTTTTACTTTAATTATTTAATCTTATAATTAATGTTACTTATATAATTTCCTAAAATCACTGCTTTTCCTTTTATTTATTTCAAGAAATTAGTTATTAAAACTTTATAAGAATTGCATATATATTTTTACAGAATTTGATTCTTTATTTATTTATTTAGTTATTTATATATGATAGTAAAGCTAAAATAAAAAATGTGATGTGATATTTTTAGTCCAATATTGGTATTTATTTATTTTTACTAATGTTAAACAGTTTTTCTTGCATTTTTATTAAAATAATTGCTCAAAATTAAAATTACTCTTCCCAAAAAAAAATTATGCCTCGAATTTTATTTTATTTTTTGGAGTTTTTTCTAATTTTAAAAAAATGAAAAATTTATAAAATATAAAAAATGACCACATTTAATTCTTATGATCATCAATGCTATTAATTTCCTTTACTTCCTACCCTTAATTTCACTATTAATGCTGTTTGTATTATTTCCTTAAATTACTTATTTTCTTTTATTTTTTATTTTTATTTTATTTTATTTGTTTATTCCGAATCTAATTATTATAACTACATAAGAATTGAATGTTTTTTTAACGAATTTGATTTTGACATTCTTCTTTATTCTTTTTATTCATTTAGAAATAACTGGTTAGATAATTGCATTAGTTAGTAATTTTAAATTTAACTTTAAATTTTTTAAAAAATTAATATATTTTGAACGGATTATTTTTAAAATTAAAAAGTTACCATAAATAATATAACTCTTCTTTATTCTTTTTATTCTTTTAGAAATAACTGATTAGATGGGTAATGTTTAAGTTTTATTGGACTCTTATATTTATTCTAATTAGCATATTTATTTTTATCCCATATATTTGTGAGTATAAATGGGGCAATGGGGTACGTGTCGTGAGTTTATTTTTTTAAAATTTTTTTATAAAAAAAACTGTCAAAAAGTTAAAAAAACAAAACTGCCAATTCGAAAGTCTTAAAACTGCCACCCACGTTTAAAGCTATATAATATACTCTTTGTCTCTAATTACTTATCTACTTTTAAATTGACACACATATTAAGAAATCAATTAATGAAACAGTGAGTTTATCATTTTACCCCTATTAATTATGAAGTGGATGAAAAATTCTGCATTTTTCAAAGTAATTAATCATTTAATTGAGGATATAATAGGTAAAAAAAATTATTCTTTCTTAATTTGTCAAAATGGACAAGTAATTAGGGACAACTATAAAAGAAAAAGTTGACAAGTATACTCTCTTTGATTCTCTATTTCTGTATCATTCTCCATATTGATTCTCTATAAAAATTTAAAAGTCTTCGATTTACAGAAGAAAAAAAAAGTGAAGTAAAAATGAATGAAGATCTTTCACCCCCACCCCCTCCCCCGTCCCCCCACCCCAAAAAAAAAGAGAAGAAGAATGATTATGTTAATACAAAAAAAATATTGAAGATCATATGTTTGGTCTCTGTTTTATATTTTTGTTATTACAAAATGAATTTAAAATGTATTTTCAATTGATTCATCCTTTTTTTTTTATGTATATGTATTTTTTGTATCCACGTAATAAAATTATACTCAAAATTTGGGAGTCTTTGTTTTCTTTTTTGTTATATCTTTTAAATTATAAATAAAATTTAAATTGCGAGGATTGCTGTTAGAATTATTATGAAAATATTTTTTCATTTAAAATCAACTCATGTCGTTAGTAATTTAAGTGCATTGAAAATATATGAAATTCTATTAACCTTAAAAGTTCTTAATTTATATTTAATTAAATCATCTGAAGAAGAAAATACTTATATTCAGTCATTCATTCTTGCTTATAATGATGTTGGAGTCATAAAACAAGAAGAAATATGTAAATTTTTAATTTTGTCATTCATTTAGAAAATTCTAATGTGCTACTAACCATCATTATATTGACCATAGTTGTTTGAAAAGTGTTTGATACATAATTTTCATATCATTTCTTCAATAGAAGTTTGTTTTTATTCTTTTGTTTATTTATTTGTCAAAAAAAAAACTTCATATTTAGGTACACCTATATTGAAGAATTAATGTTTTTTATTTACAAAAGAAAGAAGAACACAATTTAAGATCAATTTCTTAGCATAAATTGAGTTGAAGTTGAGACAAAAGAAAATCAATTTCTAAGCCTGTGTTTGTGGGGAAAAAAAAAAATACTATAGTAAGATAATTACATGCACAAATTTACAATGGCTTCATGTTTTAAAGTTTACTTTGTTGACATCTACTCATTCTTTTAAGTATTATTAATTATAATAATTTTTTCTATTGCATATTTTGAACTTTCAAAATATATGGAAAAATAAACCCTCTACAATTCCTTTTATTATCTCTTATATAATTTTTTACTTTTTAAATTTACCATTAAAAAAATATAAAATTTGAATTAATAGTCAATTGCATTCTTTTAGAGGATAAGATGGTTACAACAATTCTTATCAATATCAACATTTGAATTTTCATCTTTACAAAAGTTATGTAGAAAAAAGAATTTGAAATTAAATAAAATATTTTTAATAAAAAAATAACTTTGTGAAACGGTTCCACTAATTAAGACAAATTCAAAGGTTACATGTGTAATCACATACTAAACACTTATTGTGAAAAACAGTTAGAGAAGATATCATGGGGTTATATTTTTTGTTTGATAAAAAAAAGGGCATAAATAGAGCAAATAATTAAATGCTAAACATTATTGTTAACAAACTTATACAATGCTATCCAATAAAATAGAGAATAAAAATAATTTTAAAATTTCACGCTTATGAAAAATATGTATTAATCAATATCTTTTAGTTATATATAATATGAGAAGTTAAAACTGTCGTGGACATAGTTTTAAGAAAAAAGCTCACATATTTCATCATGGATATATTTAGTTATATAATTGTAGAAATTTTAAGATTATTATCTAAAATCCCTTTTGTATACTTTAATCGAAAAAAGTACAATTTGTTTTACATATCTCATTGCATATAATGCAAAAATAATATACTCAAAATATTGATAATTTTTTTTAAAAATAAATAAATTGAATAATCATTTATTTACGAGTCACAACAACTTCAAGTAAATAAGGGGTTCAAACTTCAAAAAACCATGATAAAAAGTTATTAAATTTTGACAACATATGCTTCATTCTCTCTCTAATTTGGATGATATTATATTTCATATAGTGAATGAAATTACATTTGTTGAATTTAAACAATGAAAAGATTTTTACTAAGGAAGTAAAAGCATAATAAAAAACAAATAGAATTTTGAAAGTAAGAAACTATATATTTATATACGTAATATTAAAATATGAGTTATAGAAGGATATAAGTGAAAAAAATAAATATTTAAAAAAATATATGGCATAAGGTTAACACAATAACGATAGACATGAACAAGAAAATGAAAAATATATAAATAAAATAATTTCAATGTAAACGATTAAATATTTAAATTTGTGATAAGAAAGTATTCTGAATATTAAAAAAAAAAATACTATATGAATAAGATCATGTAATTGAAATCTTACTAAATAACGACAAAAATAAAAATAATTAATTGAAAAAATATTCAAGAAACATATTTAAAATAAAATTCAAATTTTCATGTTTTTTTTTTTTTAAAAAAAAAAAAAAAAAATTTGGTCCAAGGACCTTTTTATTCATTAGCTAAAACAATCCAAACAGATTAGGACCGGCCCAAATAGACCAGTCCCCAAATCAAAAAAAAGGAAAGCAAAAATCTGAGCATTGTTGACCTATGATCTTCTCCAACTAGCTTCCGATTCCTCAAGCTAATGTTGCCTGTGTGCTGTCGCCGTAGTTCCGAGCTGAAGGACCTGTTGGAAATTCTTTGGTGACGTCTGTAAGGTACTTTTTCTCTTCTTCTTTGGTGATCGCAAGGTCGGACCTCCGATACATGTGTGCTCTTGAAACTCCTCATGAATCTCGTTCTTGCTCTCAATGTGGACCATCTCTTGTTGGTAGTGTGTTGTAGATCTAGCTGTTGCAAGTCTAAACTTCGATTGCATATGTCAAAACTGATGTATCTATGTACTGTAAGCTGCCACCGCTCCTTTGATAAATTGTATAACTTGTGGCCACTCCATCCTTTTATTGTATATGCTTTGTACCCTTTTCTCCTCTTTTGCCTCATTGTTGATTGATTTTGCGAGTCTTTATGCGAAGAACTGGCATTTTTGCTTTTTCTGTGTTTAGGACTTGTCTTGCTCTAACTGGAAGTTCATGAAAGTTGTAATATTCATGACTTGTTTGGCCTTCTATTGATATGTTAGCTATACAATCTGCCAAATCATTGCCTTCTCTGTATGTATGTGTGATTGTGGTACCCGTTAGAAGCATGATGTCTCTGATTTCCTCTATTCTCTCCACCAATTCCCAAGGTACTTTCCACTCCTTCTGAATGATTTTTTTAAGACTGAGTGAATCAGTTTCAATTAAAACATCATGTAATTTCCTTTCTTTGCAAGTTCTTAAGGCATCTAGGATTGCTAAACATTCTGCCTCCATGTTTGTAGCAATTCCTAATCCTCTTGATTTTGCAAATAATAGATCCCCCCTGCTATCTCTTAGACAATAACCAAAAGAGCTCAAACCTGGGTTACCTCTGCTGGCTCCATCAGTGTTGCATTTTATTCTCATAATGTCAGGAGGTTTCCAGGTAACACTGAGGTAGTGTAGCTTTGGTTTATAGCTCCCCATTATGCTAATTATGTCTGGCCATGACCATTCTATTTTCTTTATCCATGGATACTTCTGCTTTATTAGTTGTCTCACAACTCCAACTACTTGATTCACCATCTCCTCGTATCTGATGTTACTTCTATGTTTGATTACATTTCTCCTTTTCCATAGAGTCCATAGAATTATGACTGGTATGGCTCTGTAAACTTCGTGTAGCTTTGGTGATGCCTTCTGTTTCCACCAAGCTATTATAAGTTGTTGCAGTAGCATTCCTTCCATTTTTATTCCTGCACAATTAGCAAAGTGCCTCCATAGTTTATTTGCTATGGGGGCTGTTAGAAATAAATGTGTCATTGTTTCCTCCTTCTTGTTTTGACAACACCAACATCTTGATACTATGTTAATCTTCATCTTTTTAAGATTGTCATCTGTTGCAATTCTTCTCTTCCACACCCTCCACATGAAGAAGCTGAATTTAAAATGGAGCTCTTTCTTCCAGATCCACTCGTAGTCCCTTCTTATCTCCTATTTGTTTCTCATTAAATTCCAAGCTGACTTCACTGTAAACTTCCCCTGTGTGTTGCACATCCACCAGGCTACATCATTGCCAGACTGTGTAGTTGGGATTTTTATGCTATCCATAATATGATCAGCCATTTCAATGGATAATTTCTCCAATAACAGTTGTCTATTCCACCTTCCATCTGTAATAAATTCCTTCACTTCAATCTCTTCCTCCACTGCCTCTTCCTCCAAATAGTACAGGGCCCCTAACTTGGTCCAATTATCAAACTAGAAGCTAGAAGATCCTGTCTTAATCTGCCACCATATTTCATGTTCCACCTCTTCTCTAATGAGAACCATTCTCCTCCACACATGTGATGCCCCAAAACCTTGAGAAATGATAGGATAATGTTTTTTGCAATATTTATTCCACATATATGAGGCCCATAATGATGAGGTAGCAGTTCTGAAGTTCCACCAGAGCTTGGCAAATAGAGCCTTAGCTACATCATGTAATGATCTCAGACCCAAACCCCCTTCCTCCTTTGGGTTACACATTTTGTCCCATGCCACCCAATGTTTGTTTTTTGAACTAGTTGTGTTACCCCAGAAAAACTTGGCAAATATCATATGCAACTGATTTATGACCCCCATAGGTGGGTTCATGGCTGACAGCATGTACACATGAATTGATTGTAGAACATGAGCTATTAATATATACCTCCCTCCAAATGATAACAGTCTATTCTGCCATAAGTTGATCCTTTTCATGACCTTTTTAATCAATTCTTCAAAGTGTTTTCTATTTTTCCTCCCATAGAAAATAGGGCACCCTAAGTAGGTGAATGGAAATGAGCCTTGCTTTATTCCTGTGATCCTCCTGATTTGATTACAAATACCAATGTGAACCTTCTCATGCAAGTACACTAAACTTTTGTTCACATTAATCATCATAATTCCTCAACACCTTCATCATATTCTTCATAGAGGTAGGCTGTCCAGAACAGAAAAGGATGGTATCATCTGCATAAGATAGATGATTAATTTCTGGACTCCATTTTGGCATGCCATACCCTTTAAACTCGGGATCTTCAAATAATTTGTTGAGGCTCCTAGCTAGTACTTCGGCACCTATGATGAATAAAGTGGGTGACAAGGGATCACCTTGTTTCAGTCCTCTAGAGGACTGAAAGAAGCCAAAATTCTGTCCATTCATTATCACTGAGTACCAGTTATTGGAAATCAATCTTACCACCATATCTATAATTCTTTCAGAGAATCCAAATTTCCTAAGTACCCTCACCAAGTACTTCCAGGATACCCTATCATATGCTTTTGCCATATCCAATTTCACCACCACATTGTGCAATTTGTTCCTCATATTAATGTCTCTCACAATCTCCTGAGCCAGTAGGACATTTTCTGTTATACTTCTCCATTTTATGAATCCTGACTGGTTCTTTGAAATAATATTTGGTAGAACTGACACCAATCTTTCATGGAGCATTCTTGAAATAATTTTGTTGGTGAAGGTGCTAAGACTAATTGGTCTTAGATCTCCAAAATTATTCACTGTCTCATTTTTGAGAATTAAGATCAGATTTGTATGAGTTATGAACCTTGGCATCTCCAGTCCACAATAAAAATCTTTTACCATGTTAATGATGTCCTGTTTCACAATTTCCCAACAACTTTGGAAAAAGTATCCAGAGTATCCATCCGGCCCACTTGCACTGTCCCCATTTAGAGAAAACACCACATTTTTAACCTCCTCTTCTGTTGGTATTCTTTCCATCTCTTCATTTTGCTCCCTGGAAATTAACTTTGGAATATTTTCCAACATGGTGTAGTCTGTGGGTTCATTGGTTTCTGTGAACTGCTCCCTAAACACATTGACTGCCTCCTCCCCAATGTTATGTGTGGAGGTAATTATATCTCCCTGCATTGTCTGTATGGATGAAATATGTAGCTTCCTTCTTCTACCCTGTACATAAGCATGCAAATTTTTTGTGTTCTTGTCTCCATTCTGAAACCACCTCATTCCAGCCTTCTGCTTCCAGTATTCCTCCTTTATGTGTGTGTACCTTTTTAAGTCAGCTTCCGCCTTTTTTAAACTAGTTCTGTTTTCTGTGGTTGGATTGATTTCAAGCTGAGCTTCTTTTGCTTTTGTCACATCTTCTAATGTGGCCACCTGTTGGAATATATTCCCAAAAGTTGATTTGCTCCATGGCACCAATATTCCCTTTAATCTCTTGAGCTTCTGTTGAACAAAGGAAAAAGGTGAACCTTGAGCCTCTTTCTTCCAATTCTCCTCCACTACTTTAACAAACTCACTGTTCTTGACCTAGAAATTCAAGAATCTGAATGGTTTGTTGATCTGCTCCTGTACATTATTGCAACTCACATGTAAAGGGGCATGGTCAGACCCTTCCCTTATCAAGTGATGTACCTCACTTCTTTGGAGGGTATTCATGAATTCATTATTTCCAAAAACTCTGTCAAGTCTTTTGAAAATGCATTCCTCCTCAATTCTTCCATTCCACGAAGTGTAACAGCTTCCTGTAAACTTCAATTCATGCAGAGCACATGTATTTATACACTTAATAATATCAGTAGTTTCATTCTGTGTAACTGACAGTCCACCCAACTTTTCAGAATCGTGCATAATTGTGTTGAAGTCCCCTCCTACTAGCCATGGGCATATTGTGTTGTTAGCAATGTCTTCAAGGTCCTCCCACAACTCTAACCTTTTCAAAGCATTACATCTAGCATATACTGCAGTTATCTTAACTACATTCTGATTCCCTTTGTGTTTGAAACTAATAGTTAATTGTTGTACTGAGTCGACTGTATGCTGTTCCTCCCAATCCTCATCCCAGAAAATCCAGATTTTGGCTGAGCAATTAGCTTTAGCATGTTGTTTGCCAAGTTTTCTTCTATAACTTTCTAACTCTGTTGGGCTTTGAAAAGGCTCTAATAGAGCTATATATGTGTAATGATTTTTCCTGTTAAGATCAAGTGGTCTCTCAAAAGCATTTTGAGATTTTACTGACCTTATGTTCCAGAAAAGTAATGTGTTAATCATTGATCACTAGAGGATGATGTTCCCTTCCTGCTCCTTGTATTGATTTGTAAAGGCACAGTGCTGCTGTATTTCTTTTTGTGCCTACCTTTTAGTTGCCCTATTTGTCTGGGTGACAAATCCCCTTCTCTTCCAATTTGCTTTATGGATGCCTCCAAATCATCTTCTTCCTCTTCATCTTGCTTTTTATTCACTTCTGTAGGCTGCATCTTGTCTAGTCTGGGAGTTTTTTCCTCTGGTGCACCTCTCAGCTTTTGGTGTTCTTTCTAATGTACATGTGTGTTCTCCTCCTTGTTCTCAATATTAATTTCCATTGCAGTGTTGTCTGTGTAGTTCGCCCCCCTCTTTCTTTCCCTGATGGCAGTTCCTATATGTATACTTTCTGCATTTGAGGTCTCCTCTGGTGATTCCATTATCGTTGAATCACTGCTGCTTTGGCCTCTTGAAGGTGTAATTACTTTTATCTTTGTAATTAGACTTTGAACTTGTACTTCCTATCTCGTTATCATGTCTGCTTTGCTCATCAGCCTGCTGAAGTAGCAAATTATCTTGTTCCTTATGCCCTTGATGTGAGCCTGGTTCATTGTTTTCTTGTGTTTCCTCTTTTTCTCCTCCATCCCCTAATGCGTCAAATTTGTTTGCTGTTGTCACCTGTTGGGTATCATTGTTTTCTTTCCTCCTTGGATTCCATACCTGTTCAGGTTTGTCTTTCGAAAGAAGCATTCCTCTTCTGTGCACTGTTCTTCTCCATTGCTCCTTGAACTCATTAGCAGTATCCCCATTCTCCTTCCCTTTCTGTTGTTGACCCATTTCTTTTTGTTCTATAATAACTTTGTTTTTCCGTAGTTCTTTGCCTGTGTTCTGTTGTTCCTTATCTCCATCAACCTCAATTTCCTCCTTTGGGTATAGCTCTGGATGGAGAATGAAACAATCTTCCTCATTATGCCCCTGCAGCTTGCATGTCTTACAATATTTGGGTACATAATCATACTTTATATTCACCCATCTCTCAAGTACCTCCCCTGATTTCTTCCTCATTCCCACGTTAATTCGTTTTGGGAATTCCCCAAGCAGATCCACTTCCACCTTCACTCTAGCACAACTGGGACGTGTTTTATTCAGAGTTGCCATATCAACTTGTAATGGCTTTCCTACTGCTGCTGCCATTGAAAATATAGGTTCTGTTCCAAAAAAATTCGGCGGAAGTGCAGGGAAAGAGATCCATGCGATTGCAGTAGTAGTTTCTTCTTCCGGATTAAAATTAGGTTCCCATTTCAAAGTCCTCATAGGGTACGACCAGTAATTATGAGTGATGTAAAATTGAGTCTTTGATAATAGAGTCGCATAGTCCTCCAGCAGTGAAGCCCTAATCAATATGTATCTATTGCTAAGTAACCCAATGTTAACTTCTCCTTTGAGCTCACATTGCTTTGGTACAAGTCGTCATAGATCTTGTATATCAGGCCAGCCATATGAGAATTTCCCAACCACGGCATATTGAAGTTTCTCATTGATAATCATTTGCTCGACTTCCTCCTCTTCCCATACTATCTTTGGTTCCCCATGCAGGTACGTGATCGGCTTTAGAGGTAAAGGTATGGTCTTTTGGGCCTGTGTGGCTAATGTATTTGCATAAGTAGGTTTGTTATGATCGTTGGGCATAGTTGGAAGGCCGACCTCTGTCGATGGAGACTGGCCGATGGCCGTCGCGGCCAAATTTTCATGTTAATATTTCCGTTTTAAAGATAAAAATCAAACTTCTATATGTAAGATATTAATTTAAATTCGAAATTTAATAATAACATTATTATTTATTTGAACTATAAATGAAAAGTTGGTAAAAATATCGTTGTAGAAAAAGAATTAAATAAAGAGGAGAATGATAGTGTATAACGAAACCATGCAATAGATAATGTCATGCTAACTTAATTCTTAATGCATAAAATCTATAATTGAAAATCTAATATAATGAAATAAATTTAGTAACATAATAAAAAACTCAAAAGTACTAAAATTTCATTATAAACTTAATTTAATTAAATATAAAATTATGTTAAAAATAATATGGAAGGAAATTTTTGTATCTTATACATATAATATAAAAAAGATAATCCTTACAAGTATCGATAGCTTTTTATGCATGTAAAAAGATAATCCTTACACACAAGTACCGATAGCTTTTTCAAAAGCTTTAAACATTGAAAAAACATAACATTTCTTCTTATATTTTGAATACAAAATCTCAATTTAATACTATTAATTAATATAATCTTATTTCGATTACTAAAATTCTATATGACAAAACTATTTAAAATATACAATATAAAATTATTTACAAAAAGAGTGATAGAGATAAAATAAAAATATTTGCACTGTGAATTCGTTTCAAAACTAAAGTAACAAAATGAAATAATATAAAAAAATGTTATTAATAATTTAGACAATAAAGAATTGCAAGAAATATAATTTTATGTGTACCAACAAACACTTCGCATAAATCATATTTATATTTATTGTTATCTTTAAATGCGTAAAATTATTTAATGATTCAATTTTTAAGTAAAATGGCCGTGCATCGCACGGGTACTAGTATAAAAATCAGCTTTATTAAAATAAAATAATAAGAATCTATATTTTTATATTTATATATATAATAGGAGAGGAGATAGCGCCTATGTGTCAGCACCATAAAAACAGGCTTTTTAAATAATTAAAATTAATTATATATAATAGAATTAAATAATAAATACTATTTTATTTTTAAAATAGGGATTTATGAAAATCTAATAAAAGAAAAAAAAAACTAGACATAACTGCAAACAGAAGAAAATAAAAATGCAGACCCCACTTTCTTGAAAGCCACGAAATTTTTTTAAAAATTGAATTTAAAATAATAAATCACCTATTTTATTTTTAAATAGTTTTTACACATAATAAATATTTAAAAATAGTACTAAAAAATGGGCGATATAATATGTGTGACACAACCTCCTTATTTATAGAAAAATATATATAGATAATAATAATTTATACATATAATAATTAAAATTAATAACATATAATATGGTAAATAACAAATTATTAATTTATTTTTAAAAATAGTGATTTATGAAAATCTGATAAAAAAAACAGAAAAAAAAAACTAATAACTGCAAACAAAAGAAAATGAAAAATACAGACCCCACTTTCTTGAAAACGCGGCATTTTAAAAAATAAAAATTTATTACAATTTAAAAAATATTATTGAACTTGTTGTTGATGATATGTAATTGTTACGGTGTTGTTATTGAGTTGTGTGCTATATAAATTGTGAACTATTAGGTTGGACTGATTTTTATGAAGGTTGTAGTTGTGGAGGTTCGGTTGGGGTGTAAGGAGTACCCGTATTCTATTTCCTTAGCTTGTGTTTAGAAGTTTACTTGTTGAGTACTGTGTGGTTTGGTACTCACTCCTTGCTTTTACATTTTTGTAGGTTATAAGCCCGAATCTTCGTGATACTTTCTATTCTTTTCTTTTTCGAGGCTTCCTGCGGAGATTTGTGAGGTAGTTGTTTGTTTTCTCATCGGACCTTCTTACTCCTATTTATGATGTTGTTCTACTTTAGTGACAATATTATTTGAGACTTTTGTTTTTCTTTCAAATCCGTTGTAATACATTAGAGACTTGTGCACGTGACAACCAGGTTTTGGAGATTTAGTTAAGTTGACTTGTTATCAGTATTAGTACTTGTTATTAAACTTTCAATTAAAGCTTATTTCCGCATTTATCATATTATTTGGGTTTTAGGCTGGCTTGTCTTGGTGAGATAAGACGAGTACCATCACATCTATTTTTGAATCGTGACACGAATGATCGCATAAGCTTATTTTGTACAACCTTTCACCCTCAAACTGGTAGTTAGTTTGAACGAATTATTCAGATTTTTGAGGACATGTTATAGGCGTGTGTGATAGACTTTGATAATTACTGGGATCAGTTTTTGCCTTTAGCGGGTCGGTTTAGATTTCATACATGCGAAGAGTTTGGTTAGAATTTATATTTAAAAGATAGACTATTTTCATGATGTGTATTTTCATCATTTGACTTTAATCAGTTCATATCTAATTTTTGATAGTCTATGTATAATGAGCTGCGTATTTAGACAGAGCTTAATACAATTTTTATCCACAAATGAATGTCTAATTTGAGAGGCTATCCACGTGTTGGAAGATATGCTACAAACACGTGTGACTGATTTTAGTGATCATTGAGACATAATTCTAATCTTTAGGAATTTACTTATAACAATAGAGATGGTTCCATATGAGGCCTTGTAGGATAAAAAAAATGTTGTTCTCAAATTTATTAATTCGATGTATTTGTGGTTAGACCTTAGGGCATGATTCTTTTGAGGAAATTGTTAGATAGGGTCTAGTTGATTCAAGATAGAGTTCTCACAGCTCATGATAAAAGAAAAGTTATGGGGATTGAGATATTTTTTATTTGAAGTTTATGATATGATATGAGAGAAAGTTTTGTTGAAAATATCGTCCATAAAGGGTGTATGATGTTCGTAAAGAAGAACAAATTCAATCCTAGATTCAATATTGATCCGTTTGAGGTGCTTCCACATTTTAAAGAAATGACTTATGAATTAAATATATCACTAGACTTATCAGATGTTCATTCGAATTTTCATGTTTTAATATTAAAAAAGTATTGTGTTAATAATTGTTGTATGATTGGATGTAATTCAATAGAGTTCGACCAAGAATTTGACATTTGAGGAAGATCCTAGAATTATTACGGATGGAAGGTTAGAAAGAAGTCCAAGAAACTAAAACCACTTCCGTTTTCATGTTTAAAGTTGAACTTTAAGCAAGAAAAATATATTTTTGAAATAAAAACTACCTTATAGATATCAAAATAAAATAAAGTAAGATAAGAATATTAAACTCATATAGAATCTTATCTTATCTGGTAATTACTGGTAACTAGTTACTACACCCTATGTTTCTAATTACCTGTTTATTTTTTCTTTTTAAGTTCTCCCTAATTATCTTCATTTTGATAAATAAAGAAAGGACAAAATATTTTTATTTATTATATCCTCATTTATTTACTTTGAGAAAAGGTAGAACTTCTTGAAATTAAAATCTTAACTTTTTAATTCATCCACTTCATAATTAATAGAAGTAAAATGATAAATTCACAATGTCAATAACTTTTTTCTTAATATGTATGTCAATTTAAAAGTGGACAAATAATTAGGGACAAATAAATTACTCCCTCCGTCCCATTTTATGTGGCACCATTTCCTTTTTGGTCAGTCCCAAAAAGAATTTCACATTTTCTTATATGGTAAATATTTAAAGGTACAATTCCTCGTTTACCCTTGTTGGTTCCACTTAATATTAAAGATAGTACTCCAATACATTTATGAGGAGAGAGAAAAATGAGTCTACTTTTTAAAGGGTAATTTGATAAACATTTCAAAATCTATATTTATTTATTAAACTTCGTACCCGATTAAATATTACCACATAAAATGAGACGGAGGGAGTACTATTTATTATGCCGGCTTGTATGATAAAGGTTATTTCATGTATTTTTACCATTTTCTTCTTTAAACTACATTTACATAATAATGACGCGTATGTCCCATCAAAGATTTATATATTTTTGGGAAAAGGGTAAAAAATGTCATTAAACTATGTGAAAAGAATAAAAATGTCCTCTGTTTATAGTTTGGCTCAAAAATGTCCTTGACGTCAATACTTTGGTTCAAAAATGCCCTTGCAGTCAATACTTTGGTTCAAAAATGCCCTTGCAGTCAAATACTTTGGTCCAGAAATTCCCCTATAGTTACTAAATTGGTCAAAAATGTCCTTTTTCGAATAAGTATATTATTTTTTTATTTTTAAACACATTTTCTTCTTAATTAAATTATTATATAAGAACCATGTTCTTGTTTTCTTTCTTTTAAAATCACTTTAAAAAATAAAAATATAGGAA
>JAJOOS010004880.1:0-21938 GCA_029582725.1 Solanum chiquidenum
AGCCGGCGTTTCAGCCGGCGCAACTCATTTAAGTCACTCCGGCATGATTTTTTGTTAAGGCTTCCAGATAAGGTGATCAAGTCTTGTGTTTTTGACTCTGAAGCTTCATCCATCATTAATAATATCTCAAAATCCTCTGACTTAACCAAAGGTAATTTATATGTAGAGATTGTTAAGCGGTAATTATTGTGTGTTGGGGATTGTTAGTTAAGTATATTCAAGAATTAGCTTGATCTTGCTATATTTAATATGCATGATCCAGCTAGCTAATCCATGTTGTATTTTGCATGAAGTAATTGATAGATTCTCGTATAGTTATGTGGAATGAGAACTCAAACGTTAGCATTGTGTATGTGTATGTCGCGATTGTGTTTTCCTCATACGGACAACTAAACGAGTCTTAAGTATATGAACCAGCAGAAATGTTTGTATAGAGATTGTTAGGCGATAATTCTTGTATGGTGTCTTAATCCATGTTGTATTTTGCATAAAGTAATTGATAGATTCTCGTATAAGTTATGGAGGTAAATGTGTTAATGAGAAATCAAAGCTGTGTTTAGCTGCTATCTTATGTTGTGAAGTATTAGGAAAAGTTAAGATTTTAGGTTGGGATATGAAGAGTAACATCCCAAGAAACATGTTATTGGCAAGAAAAAAAGTGATAATATTCCTTTTCTATGCTAAGTTAAATTTGGTGTATAGACTAAGTACTGTTTTGATGTTAAATTAGGACTCAAAATAAGCTGTATGAAAAGGTCCTATCATTAACACTCTCATTCCTCTTTTGACTATTGTTTCCTGGTTATAGGAGAAAAGGAATACTATGAAAGACAGTTTGAGACGTTGAAGTCATTCGAGGAAGTTGATATTGCAGTCGCGTCTGATGGAATTGATGAAGAGGATCTTGAAGAACAAGCTCAAAATGAGAGAGCAATGACAGTATCCAATTGTGCAAATATTGTACTTCTGGCTCTTAAGGTGTGACTAGAAATTACTTTTGTCAAACTCTTGATTAGCATGAGAAACTATCTATTAGTCTCGATTCTTTGTCCTGCAACATTTTTATGCAATAAAAGTGTGAATTCTGGTTTATGTTTTTTTGTAAATCACAGTAGTGACACATATTGTGCCTTGCAGATCTATGCCACAGTGAAGAGTGGCTCCTTAGCTATCGCTGCATCTACGTTGGATTCATTGCTTGACCTCATGGCTGGTGGCATACTATGGTTCACTCATCTGTCGATGAAAAATATTAATGTCTATAAATATCCTATAGGAAAATTGAGAGTGCAGCCCGTTGGAATCATTGTGTTTGCTGCTATTATGGCTACACTTGGTATGTTATCTGCTATAACTCGCTAACCTCTTGATCCTCGGGAAAAGGAGGCTCTTTATACCAAACAAGACTAGAAAGAACAGGGGAATTAGCACCAGTCATGTGAATTGTATATGAAATTCCTCGATTTTCATAACCGCGTGCATTCCTTTTTAGGCTTTCAGGTGTTGATCCAGGCTGTGGAACAACTAGTTGAAAATAAACCTCCTGAAAAGATGGCTTTGAATCAGCTTGCATGGTTATATTCAGTCATGTTAACTGCCACAGTGGTAAAGCTTGCCCTGTGGCTTTACTGCAGAAGCTCAGGAAACGACATTGTTCGTGCATATGCAAAGGTGTGTGTCGTATCTTTTACCTTCTAGCTTCCATGTTCTTCTCCTGATGATTGATTTAACTAAATTGTTGATGTATTTGTCAGGATCACTATTTCGATGTGGTTACTAATGTAGTGGGATTGATAGCAGCTGTACTTGGTGATAAGTTCTACTGGTGGATTGATCCTGTTGGTGCTCTTATCCTTGCTATTTACACAATCACAAATTGGTCAGGAGCTGTGATAGAGAATGCAGGTCTGTTACTTGCATGTTCCTAATGAAATGTGTAGTTCTTCAATAGTTACTCCGATGCACGCACCTTGACTATTCCAGGTTCTGCTACCTTCCACCAGCACAGGTATCGAGTAACTCTGTCTGCCACTGCTTAGGCAGATGGAAAGAAATCACTTGGTGATTTTCTTGCCTTTGCTAGGATTTTAACTTGATTTGTAGTTCTCTTCCCACTTAATTGGCCACTAGGCTGCACCCTTGAGTGCAAAAACTCTGATATTTTATCAGTGTCGTCTTATATAAATACATCAAATAAAACCTGAATGAAGTTCTTTATGCAGTGTCACTAGTGGGACAGTCAGCCCCTCCTGAAGTTCTGCAGAAGTTAACATATCTTGTTATGAGACACCCTCAAGTGAAGCGTGTTGATACAGTTCGAGCATACACCTTTGGTGTTTTGTACTTTGTTGAGGTCAGTCTCCAGTAGCATGATATGATTTTCCTAACATATGTAGTAAGAACTATGAAGACATACCCTTTTCAAGAACTCGACTGACTTTGCAATGTGGCTTCGTAGGTTGATATTGAACTCCCGGAAGATTTGCCATTGAAAGAAGCACATGTTATCGGAGAGGGTCTACAAATAAAGCTGGAGAAACTTCCTGAAGTCGAACGTGCATTTGTTCATATTGATTTTGAATGTGAACACAAACCAGAGCACTCTGTCCCCAGCAGGATTCCCAACAGTGAACCTTAAGTGTGTTTTCATCATACCAGAGAGATTATAATGTAAAGAATAGGAACTGCCTGAATTACTTTGATTGGGAGCTCAACTGCTCCACTAAACCTCAACAAATACTCTTGGTCATGTTTGTTGAATTTGCATAATAATTTTTTGTATTGTTGTCTCAAAACATTTCTCCAAGAAAGGGAGCCTCAGAGCAACGGTACAGTCTTCAGTTTGAGCCATTAAATCTGTCATCATTGTAGGCTGTCTACGTTACACCCCATTATGGTTCTGTCCTTTCCCGAACCTTGCATAAACGCATGATGCTTTATGCACCATCTCACCTTTTCTTTCTCGGGCATTTCTCCGGCCTTCAGACCATACAACATAGTGATTGTTAAAATAAATATCCTATGGAATTGTGGGATCAAAGAACTGTCAGGGTCATGAATAAATCCACGACATCCAGCTCTAATTTCTCCTGTGTGATGCTATTGTGTATCCAGTTTTTTTTTTTTTTAAATATGGAACAGAAAGAAAGCTCCATGCATTTCCTAATAATAATGGAGAAACACTAAAATCATTTTGGATATACATATTGGAATGAAATGACTTGCACTGAGCAGAACAGATATAAAAAATTCATAGATTTGTAATTTTGTGCAGTTAATTGTATGTACACAAGAGACAAGAAAGTTTGCCAAAACATAGCACTATCCACACAAGCTAAAAGAAGCAAGTGCCACAATAATTAAGATTTCCTATGCATAATATCCACTTTTTACAATTGACAATGAGAGAACTAGAAAACAGAAAAAAAGGGGTGAAGGAAAAATGTCCAACATCAGATTTTGCATCGTCTCAAGATACAGTTCGTCCATAGCAGAGACAGGAAAGATAGAGATTTTTTGCCCATTTTTCCTGCACAAAAAAAAAAGGTGCATTAAAAAGTGAATACTCACTCTCATCTAATAACCAACTTCTTTTTACATTGGTCACATGTAATAACCCTTTAAACTGAAGGTTTTCCTACATGGAGACTGCAAATATTATTCATAATACAACCATGAAAAAGTTAGCTTTTTAAAGATATTAAATACAAGATCAAGAATTTTCTCAAGAGTATATGTACCTAAGCTCTACTAGACATACTCAGCTAAATCAGATGATAACACCATTCCACATCACAAGTCACCTATATTACCTTAACATGTGTGCTTGGGAACTGAGATGTTCTCAATGTCTCCTGAGTCTCATCGCCAGGCCTTCGTCGAGGCACACTCAGGATAAGAGCAGCTTGATCTAACGTAGCAGCTGTTGCTGTAATACGATAACCATTGTCCCATCGTTTATGAATGCCTTCACTGGGATAAAGAAAATCAAGCTCCACTACCTATCCGGAAAAAAAGAAAAAAGCAAATTTATCATAAGATAGTATGAGTGCATGATAAAACCAAGGTAGGAGGGGAGATAGATGAAACCAAGTTAGAAGTAACATCATAGAGACACATGCGCTTCTGATAAAAATGGGAGGGGCAAAAAGTCAAGCACCTACTAAAAAGAGCAAAATAACACGAAGATGAGTTTGTTTAGAAGGACTTCTCTACTGTTTCTCTCAACAACTCAATAAGTAGAGTTACTAAAGGCGATAATTATGAAATTAAATGATGAAAAGTATTAACTGTTTCTTATGGTTTACTAATTGAAAATTGATTATCAATTTTGCCATTAAAATCATCTTTCTCTAGCCCTCTTTTCAAGATTACTTCTAGTGATACTCAATTTGAGTTGCTACATATGCCTATACTATATACTGGATACAAAGCTAGAAATTTTAATTCCTTTATCAAAAAAAAGAGGTAATTGTATTTCCAGCTTGATGTTATAAGCACTGACATGTTTTGCAACTTTTTGTATATGGATAAATTAGGCACTCCACTTCGAAGAAACCCTTTACGATTCGCTTTATGCTTAAAACCCTGTAGGCCCCATCACTCATTTGTGTTTTCGCTCAACCATTGAGTAACAATTACTCCTTTACTTCCTTGTACCAAATATAAGTTTCATGACATTACTATTCAGTTCTCTAGCAAATTTCCATACTAGATCTCTTATAATTCAACAATCTTTCAACAACTGTCGAAAGAAAAAAAAAACTAAGATATGGACAGTCTCCTCTCAGCCTAGGCTTATATTGTTACAATAAAGTTATTAATGAAAATAAGATGTAGTGGGCAGAAGAGATGATCACAAACATGTAGACAAAGAAAGAGGAACAACCTGGTTACTGACACCTGAATTGCGAGACATAACAACCGCCCACCTACTTCCAGCAGTTGCCATGGAGGTTACATTGAACCCTTCTTTCCACTTCTTGCTTATCCACTTGAATGGGAATGACTCACTTACTTTATAAGACTGCTGACTGAACTGTGTGCCTGCAAATACAAAATAATGATTTTAACATTCTTTCTTAAAGGAAGTCCATTACCTGGAGCCGAAAGGCATAAAGGTAAAGCCTTCAACAACAGGTTCTCATTTTGCCACAGAGATGGGGGGAAGGCCTTCAAACCATTCAGGTTACAATGTTTACTCATTGTGTGTACATGCACACGCTCAAGTATGAAACTAGAGAACACACCTTTTGACATTACAACAAGAGAGCTTCCATTGGTGGCACCTGCAAGAGAACTAATATAATAGTTCTTCTCCCACTGGTCCATTATCCACTCCTGTAAATAATGCATTACAAGAACTAAGATTAAATATCAGGTTGAAGCAGCAGTGAAGTGTGGAAGTATTTGGTAGACGTGTCGCTTTCGGCAAAAATTTATTGTATTTTCAAGAATATATGCAAGTACCATACACTAACGTCATACCATTTGATATGTGTACATGTACATGTACATGTCAAATGAATGATTCCTTAGTATAGTGGAATGAATGGGAATTCACATTTACCTTGTGCAAGAATAATGGTGATAGCTCATAAACTTGGCTAGTGAAATTGGTTCCAGCATCCATGATAATAGCCCACAAGTCGGAACAAGATGCCACACAACTTATATATAATCCATCTTCAGTCCCTTTCTCCACATGCTCTGCTAGCCTTGTATCTGTTACATTATAATGGTACCTAAAGACAAGATACATTGCATTATGTAGAGCACTTGCCTACACAAACTCAGAAAGTACATTATCTATAATTACCACCACATACAACAACAACAAACCCAGTGTAATCCCACAAAACAAGGTCTAGGGAGGGTAGAATGTACGCAAACCTTACCACTACCTTAGAGGTAGAGAAGTTGTTTCCGATAGACCCTTGGCTGAAGATAATTACCATTTACCACCACATACTGAACAGAAAAGGACTCTCTCCTGAAAGCAAGGAGCATAACCACAAGATTTAACAACATACTCTGTGTAATCCCACAAGTTAGGTTTGGGAGGGTGGTGTGTATGTAGCCTTACCCCTACCTTGTGAAGGTAGAGAGGTTGTTTCTGATGAGCCCTCAGCTCAAGTAACAAGTATTGGAAAGGAAATACAATAGTGGAGAAGTCACGCTGAAAACGGGGAAAAGTATTCCATGAAAATAACAGTAGTGGAGAAGCCATAACCACAAGATGTCATCCTTGAAAATGTCTAACCATGTTGTTTTGATCAGGTAAACAATTTCATTTCATAAATCAGAAGGCCAAAAATGGCCGTATACAAGAAGTATACAGTGAAGAACCTACAAAAGAATATGTTTCTCTACAAAAAACACCCAATCTTCTATAGACTATACATCCCGGGACAACTCCTGATTACCAGTCACAAGATAAAGGACAAAGTCATGCACTCATTTTGAACAAAGATGTTGATGTGAATTCACCAAGTAATAACGCCTTTAAGATAGCTACAATATTCTCTAGTAACCATAACTAGCCTCTTAAAACACGTATAGTGGCAGCCAGTTAATTCCTTATTTCTTTTTTATCCGGAATACTGTGCATTTGTATCATAAAATTGAAAGTTACATGTCGCCTAAATTGCCCAGTAAGTCATATAGTTTTCCCAATCATGATACTTCACACTTCTAGGGGAAATTGTTTTTAAAAGTAATGAAAACACATATACTGCTCAAGTTTATGTACCAAAGAATTGCAGCACAAGATCAACAAGCTTCTCCACAACAAAATTCATATAAAGACATTCCTAAACTAATAAAAAAATTCCCTATCTTTTTCCAAAGGCCAAAACAAAAAAAATTGTGGAGAGACAAATTTATGCAAAGTGGCATCTTATGATGAAACAGAGTGCTACTACACATAAAATTTCTAAAGCTGAAGGAAAGTCTTTTCTTTTCTTTTCTTCTTTGGAATTGTTGAAAGCTGAAAGGAAGTCATAACTACAAGTCAAGGAAAGATAAAGTACGATACTCTCAAAATATTACACTGAATCACTAGCGACAAAAGAGTACCCCAAAACACCAACTAAATTATCTAGGTTTATAGAAGCTCTTGGAAATCGATAATACAACTCTTGGATACATTGACACTATACAAGCTACAATAGGCTCCTTGATTCCGGAAAATCTACCAAATTTCCTAATACAGCTTATCTTCATCTCTAAAATAGAGAACAATCTTACGACTTTACACAATACAAACTACCCAAGACTCAAGTGACATAGAAAATACAATATAAACTATTAAAAATCTGCCTCAATTACTTAACATGTATGGTCAGAGCAGAGCCGGATAACAACAACAGCATGCCCAGTGTAATCTTGTGGGGTCTGGGAAGGGTGGTGTGTACACAAACATTACTCCTATCTCATGAAGGTAGAGGTTGTTTCCAAAGACCCACGGCTCAAGTAAAGCATTCCAAAGCAGGTATGAAAAGGGAATACAATAGCGAAGAAACTATGATGAAAATAATGGAGAAAAGAACGACGACAATTGAAGCAAATGAAAGGAGCCTAATTGCACAATCTGCAGCACCTTCTGATTGCTAGATCTTCAATACTTCAACCTTAAACGATCAAAAAAAATATTCCAAATAGCATATGCGCTGAATAATGAGCCTAAGAGCAGGATGTACAAAAAAAATTAAACGGAAAAAATTCACAATTGCACAATCTGCAGCACCTTTTGGTTGTTTGATTATCAATATTACAACCTTTAACAATCAAAAAAGAATTACCAATTGCATCTGTGCTGAATAACTAAATTTAAACTAGAGAACCTGAAGACTGCAAAGCTTTGTTCCCAGTCAGCAAAATTTATGCATAAAATGTCAATAACTTTTCCAAATAATAACAATATACCAATTAACACTACTGAATAAGGAAAAGATGAGCAGAGGAGACTAGCCTCCTCCTCAACCATGCAGAAGTACGACAACACTCAGCTACCTCCAACCCTTCTACCCTAATCCTCGACCTCCGTACCTTCCAATTTAGGATCATGTCCTCACTAAACTGAAGATGTGTGTCATGTTCTGTCTAACCACCTACCCCAATTCTTATTCGGCCAACCTCTACCTCTCCTTAAACCTGCTATAGCCAACCTCTAACACCTCTATGCACCTCCCCCTCACATGCCCGAACTATCTTTGTTGCTTCCAGCTTCGCTCATCTTGTCCACCACACTGGCCACTCTCATCTTGTCCTATATAACTTTGTTCCTACTTCTATCTCTCATAGTATGCTCACACATCCATCTGACCATACTCACCTTCGCTATCTTCATCTTGTGAGCATTCTTGATTGGTTAGCACTCTACCTCATACAACAATTTAGGTCTAACCACCACTCTGTAAAACTTTACATTTAAGCCTTTGTGGCACATTCTTATCACACAGTACCACGGACGCAAGCTTCCATTTCATCCACCCCACTCCAATACGATGTGCGACATCATAGTGAATCTGTGTTTCATTGAATTTTTCCAAATAAAAAACAAAATTTAAATGACTTGTTGAAACAATATGCATCACCAACATCTAATCTGCAAATCCAAAAGCAATACCCCAAGCCATGTTTTAATCCAGAATAGAATATGTCTACCCGACCACAGCATCATCAACCTAAATGAAATTAGCAATGCCAAAATCGATAACCGTCTTCATACCACACCACCCATGAGGTAGCCCTACCCCCAATTTGCAGAAAAGAGGGAATCAAAGAAAATTTTCCAAAGATGTTACCACTAAAGGAACAACAATTAAAAAGTAAAAGGTAAGACCATACAATTGTGCATCATGTGGAGTATTTGGCTATAGGAAGAAGAGATATTTTGAAGAAAGAAAACAACATCTATCTATACTTGAATCCAATTGTATCCATAGTCTGTCTTCATGGTGCAAGGAGGGTAGGTAGGAAATGTGGAACATTTTTTTTGGACTCCATTATGTCAAAAAGATGTAATGAGTTAGATTAATTTTCTCTTTGTACAGTCTTGCAGTACCTTCTTGGTACTAGCTTAATGAAGTTACCATTATCTTGTAAAAAAAGGACTAACAGAAAGAAAAATATAGAATCCACCGAATAATGTAATTTCAGCTTGTAGATCACAATTCAATTGCTTTGCAAAGAGAAGACGTAATATGAAACGAAATTTCCACCTCTGTTTCATGGGCTTCCTGGCATTGTAAATCGAAATCCACTGTGATGCAGGAACTCCAATGCGAACCTTCTTTCTAGGCTGCTCTTCATCCTCCTCTATATTTAATCTCCCCCGCTTTTGGCCAACTTGAAGAATCTGCAATAATAGCATGATGAGATTATATATAGCCAAAATATAGAAGTCCAAGTAAATAAGCAAGTTGGTGAGATATGTAAAATACCACCTTTTGGGCACCATCAGTGTTAATTGGCCTTATAGCAGGATCAGGTCCAAGCAAGCTCCCAAATAAAGAGATTAACTTCGAATAATTAGGTTCTTCATCAAATTTCATATTTATTACTATATCGAGAAATTCTCTCAGAGGTGATGGACAGAAACAACAAAGCATTTCTGGAGATGTTGCCATCTTCTTTTTGCAGACCAAAAACGATTTGTTATCTCCCTAAGATGGTCAGAACAAAAAATTGTGAGAATAGGATGACATGGAAGTTGACAGGAACAACTTGACTGCACTGCAGATCATAAAACTCGAGAAAAGCTAGTACAGATACCTGAAATCCTTGCCATGGCAACCTGCCTCTGTGAAGAAAAATGAGTGTATATGCAAGTGATTCCAGATCATCTCTTCTACTGGCAGTCCTTCCCAAGTGTGCATGAGCACTTGCATACCGAACAGTCCCTCTAGAAGTCCATTCACAAAAGGTTGATAAGCAGAACAAATGGCAGAGATCAAAATTATGGTTAAGGATAACACTACATATAACTGACCTAAACATGTCAGGTCGCTGATCATATACCACATGCGGACCTTTCACGTTCTCTCTCCACTTTGTTGCTGTAATTTGGTAGTTTGGAAAACATTAACAGAATACTGAATCTATAATCGCTATGATATTACAGTAAAATAAATGCTCTTACCTAGTCCCAAGTCGACAAGGAACAACTTCTTCTCCTGCGGAGTTGATGGCTGACCAAGCAAAAAGTTCTCTGGCTTTACATCTCCATGCACATAACTGTGGCCGAGAACAACAATCAATAGAAAAGATACTTGCATCTATCAGTAAAGTTCAAAAGCAGTAACATAAATTATCAAACCAACAGCTGGACAACTAGATTGGACATAATAATAGTAGTAGTAGTAACAAGAAGAGAGCATTCCATACCCTTGTGCATGCATTATGCTTAAAATTGACAGAGACTCAACTGCAATACATGCTACCATTTCTGCAGACATCCTGCAATAATAGAAAAGCATAGTTAAGATCTTACGTTCTATTGCTTGAAGTCCAACTTTACATCTGAATATTCTCTATACAAAGAAAAGTTAATGACATGCATGATAATGGAGGAAAAATGAGCTTGCGGAGCAACTAAACATTAGATACTTACGCCTGCCCAGAGGAATTCCATACATCCCATAAGCTAGGCCCTAGCATGTCCATAACCTGCATAGACTAATGTGGTCAATAGGTGTCATGCATCCTTCCATGAATACAACACAAATAATGCATGAACCAGTATCACAATCTTCAAAATAATCTAACAGTAGCAGTACTAACTGCAAGCAAACCAAAGGCTCAATCCAAAACAAGTATCTCATCCAAAAATATTATTAAAAAGAAATAATCAGTCTATCCAAGAGCGTATGACTTCTCAGAGCAAAGAAACTGCCCAAGTCACAGTTCAAGAAACCACTCTAACCAGTCATCCCTGAAAGGGCATTCAGTAACATACCAACCAGTCAAAATAGCACCTGAGGTTCTCCATTGAAACCAAAATAATGTGGGTCAACTCCACTGACCTCCCACACAGATTGTCATATTTCAAAACAACTCCCTTCTAGTTCAACATTTCAATGCTGAAACCTTCCTTGAGTATAGCGCTCCTAAAAGTCAACCAAGTTTTAATACCTTAAGGCGCGGCGTGCTAATAAATATTTGAATTATTGTTTGCGAAACGACGATGCTTGAGATAAAACATTATAACGGACATGTTAATACTGATATAATTGGTCAGGAGTACATATATGGAGTATGAAAATTTACTTGTGTTGAAAATGGAAAAGGAAACACAAAAGGGCAAAGAATTGGAAATTCATGGGGTGCAGGCGTCGCGCCTCATGGCACCAAAATTGCAAATGAATTGGCAAAGTTGTAGGCACATACAAGCATGAGATGAATTTTATACCAATAATACAATGTTATATAAGTGAAAAAGAAAAGGGGGTTATGCCAAGAGAGTTACAGCAAAGAGGATAAATTGGGGACAACAAGACTTACGCTTATAAAATTTTAATTTGGTCAAGAAAAGGAAATTTAAAAAATCAGCCTATTCTCATTAAGTGGGGCTCAACATAAAATTTAAATTCTCGTGTCGTAAACATATTCTCAAAGAATAGAAGTCTTTGTTCATGTCTCTTTGTTAAATTCACACTCTTAACAAAGATGTAGTTGCCACACTAAATGGTCCTATAGATGTCTTGATACATAATTGATGCTTTTATAAATTGTTTTGTCAATTGAAATGATTTTATTCACTGATTGATAATAGAAATGTTTTTACTAAATGATTTGATAAGCTAATGCCAATTTGACTTGTTTCCTTTTATGCATTTATTATATTTTTTTGCATAACTCTTGTCCCACCATGAGTGGTTTGGCTATGACGCATATCTAAGTATTTCAATACTTAGGTATCGTTTGTTTAGGTTTAGCAAACAGTCAAGTGAAGGTTGTCAGCGCATGGGCTAGAGTTCAACTTAATTCTTTTGGTGAGCCCACTTTTGGACTAGTGGGATCACTAAATTTTAGTTCTATATTTTTGTACAGTCCTGGCTAACCTTGCAACTTTATTATTCATTTGTAGCGTCATAGAGGCACCATATAAGATTTGTATTACTTGGGGGTGATGGATACTCATACAGTATAGTGAATGACATTTCAACTTATGTCTAGTTTACGCTTTGATCCACCGTGATAGTTAATGCAGTTCCCATTATTTCTCTCATAATTAATGTTGTTATTAATTTAATGAAATGAATTATGTGGTACAAGATGGGGTATGTATTATGCTACAATAGTTCGCTCAGTGCAAGTTGGTAGAAACTGAGTGCCGGCCACGTTATCCATTTTGAGGTGCGACATTGACTTCCACCAGTCAACAGCTAATTTGACTTTTTGACTCAAAGGCCAACTAAACCTTATAAAGTTATCGTTTACCAATCTTAATGGTTATGCCAATTAATATTAATGGCAGAAGCATAATTCTGCTACACATTTAAAGGAAAAAAGCATAACTTTACTACACATACCATTACGTAATAGTCTCCTACCCTCCCTTTATAATGCACGCTAGGCACTCCATGGCTGCCTCCAAGAGTACTGCTCAACAAAACAAGTTTAGTCCAGTTAGAATCATACTCTAACATGAGCACCCATTCACTCCAAAAGAGGTCCATATCCATACTTGTAAACTTGCCACTCATGTGGAGGACCATAGTTACAGCCTTTGCTTTTCATATGCTCAAATTTCAGTGCAACCTGAAGCCATAAAGATAAACCAGTGAGAGTTAAACCCCCCTATATTACTTGTGGAAAACAAATTGTCTAGTATAGGCAGTGAGAGGGGAAGGGGAAGAACAAGCACATACTTCAATAGCCCCTTGACCATTTGAAGATTCATTTCCACCGGAAAGACGACGACCCAAAAAGACCTGACCAAAACCACCTTTACCTAACTTCCTTTCAACCTGATAAACTGGCGACATTCCTACTTTCACCTGAAAGTCAAATTCAACCAGAAACAAAAGATAAGTTCACTTTACAGTTTAATCCCTGCTGGATTCATCAAAGCAGAAAATGGTTAAAGTTGAAATTACAGCAAATCCAAATGCAAGCAATTCAATTCATAAGTGACCTTCATACAAATATGATGCTTCTATCTTCATTCCTCAAGTTTATCAAAATCACAAAATTAACTAGAATGACCACTCTAAAGAATGAGCAAGCTGCTAGCCTACCAATACAGGTATACACTTAATCCAGGCAGGGAATCACAGGCTTAAACTAATCTAACTAAAGTGGCTAATATAATCAGAACAAGGCACAAGAGAACAACATAATCCTATGTTTGGAATTTGATGATAATGGTTCCTAATTGGAAAAGTTTTTTCTTTGACCACTCAATCATATAAAAGCACATGCTAAATAAAATAATTAATCGGTCTATTCGAGATTCACATGTAGGAGGGTTACAATAGGTTGACAGCCATCATACAAATAGTCAAACTTTAACTAAACAACGGATACCAATGTATCATTAGCTGACCCCTGCTAATTATGGAATGAGGCATAGTTAATTAATTTATATTGATTCGCACGATAAAATAATTTTGACAAGCCATACAATACGTCACGTGCCACAAGTCCACAACATTAAGAATAATTAGCACCCAAGCTTGTCATAAAGAGGTCAATGAAGTGGATTAAAAACTTGGAGACCAAGGTTCAAATATACGAAAAAGCTACTTGACTTCTTCTCATCTGTGTAAGTCTTGGTGAGCAAAGTTATCATGTACCTATATTGATAGGAGGTAGCCAGGGGAGGGAGGTGTTCATCCAAACCCCCTCAACAAAAAAATTACATCGTATATATAAGGTTATTTATTTATTATTACACTCGGGTTATTTTTTAGTTACGTATCATATAGATTTTGAATCTTCTGATCACAAGACTAGCGGATGGCTTAGTGGTTTAGGGGTTCAACATTCACCTTCAGGTTTCAAGTTCAAATACCAAGCACTACAATTTTTTTCTCGGAACCCCTAAATGGAAATCTTGTATCAGCGACAGCGCTCATTGCCTCAACTCTGTTCAGGTTTACACCTTATGGTTTTTGGCTTTAAGCATGTATACAAAAAAGCAATTAAATCGAAAAGAACCCACCTTCTTAGGGATAGGAGAGTTTTTACCATCATCGTCTTGCTCAGTTCCTTTGTTATTAGCACTCAACCCACCACTTTGATCCCCCATTTCCTCTTCTGCCTCTGCTTTTGCTTTTGCCTTAGCGGCACGGGTCTTTACGAAAATTTTCCCCCTTCCCGATGCTGGTTTTTCAACACCTACTGGCATTAGCGTTCTTTACAACCAATGCAAGTAGAACAAAACCCAAAGTGACCATCATCCTTCAAAATTGATCATTTGAATTCTTCAACAAGTTTTAAATAGCAATCGAAACAAATCGAGCAAAAACAGAAAGATGGATGAATTGTAAGAGTTGAAGAGATTTTGATGCTAGGGTTTGTTGAAGAAACATCCAAAGAAATATCAGCAAAAGTGTGGGCGACTGTTGGGTTTGGTTGTAATATGTAGAGATTAGAGAGAGGCGTCTATTCATGCGTTTTTGGTTAACTTTGTTTTCGAAATTGCATTTGGAAATAATAGTATATAAGTTTTGGTACCTCAACTTTTGGAATTTTGAGTTTGGTGCCATATGACTAACATATTTATTTCTCTTAAAATTATTTATGAAGTGTCTCAATATATTTTATTTATTTATTTTCTATTATCATGATATTTAGATCAGTTTTCGTGTACTTAGACTAATTTAACAAAATATTTGTCTGTTGTCACCTCTCATCAATAATAGATACACGTAACCCTGTCCACTTACAAAAAGACAGATATATACTAGTCATATCATATATCATACTCCCTCTGTCCCTAATTACTTGTCCATTTTTCATTTTATAGTTGTCCCTAATTACTTGTCCATTTTGACAAATCAAGAAATGACAAAAAAAAATTACCTATTATACCCTCAATTAAATGACTAATTACTTTGAAAAATGCAGAACTTTTCATCCATTTCATAATTAATAGGGGTAAAATGGTAAACTCTCTATGTCATTAATTGATTTCTTAATAGGTGTGTCAATTCAAAAGTGGACAAGTAATTAGGGACAGAGGGAGTATCATATATATATATATATATAAAAGAGAACCGTATGCCCGCCAACGTGACACCACCACAAATCAGAATTCACTTTTAATTTATTTATTTCCAAAACTGGCCTTCCCACTTCATGAAAAGTTCAACTTCAAACTAATTATAATATCAACTTCAAACTAATTGTGCTTCAAACTAATTATAATATCAACTTCAAACTAATTATAATATCAACTTCAAACTAATTGTGCTTCAAACTAATTGTGCTTTAAACTAATTGTAATAAAGGTCTTATTTATATTACTAGAAAGAAAACCTACTTTGATACAAATGATGAGTAGAATAAAGATCATATTTATAATTAAATAAGAGAAAGAAAATCTACTTTGACAAAAACAACAAAAACAAGTAATAATAATTATAATTATAGATATAGAGTATTAATTAAATAAATTAGTAACAAATTAACTATAAAATCCTAAACGGATTTAGTTGTATAAGTTATCGGCAAGTCATTGAATTCTACAACCAAAATAACCATCTTTCAAATAGCACGTACGACTGCCACGTTGCGCGGATGTTCATTTATATTCCTCTAATCACTTTTTATTTTGATGTTGAATTTTGATATACAAACTTTAACTATTATTTTTAAATAATTTGAATATTTACAAACAAGTAGATATACACATCCTATGTGACATAATACACCTAAAACGTTACTCAGCCTAAAACGCTAGAAATCACTAAGAGAATGAAAGAGAGAATGAAAAAAAGAAAAGAAGAGGATTGTTAGGGAAGATTGTATCATAGAGAACTTTGATTTTTGCTTGATGACATTACAAATGAGTATCCCTCTATTTATAGTACTTATCTAAGAACTAATGGATAAATAATAACTATTATACAAGTCCATATATTTACAAATTAGTCATGTCTGTAGAATCTTCTACAATGCTAGAAAATTCTAAAGACTTTCCATGCAAATCCTAAAAACTCTAAGAACTTCCATAGGAAATCTATCTTTTTCTCTAGAATATTCTACTAATGACTAATCTATTTCATATGTAATCCTTCAACATGAGCAACTTTCTGTCGTGGCGCCTAGGTGGAGTGTTGACTTGGCATGTCATCAATTCTCTCCCACTTGATGTTGTGACGACCATGACTCATTATTATTGTTGTTGCATAAACTTTCAGATCTTGTCTTTTCATGTGTGTCCGGCTTCATATGTTGTTTGGTTGCTGATAATGTTGCATGCCCTCTTTAATTGTCTCGGGCGGTATCATATGATAAGGGGCAAATACGGGTGGCTTAGCGCCTGATTTCAACACAATCTTATGATCCACCTCACACCTGAGAGGTAAGTGTTTAGGTAGCTCATCATGCATAACATCTAAGGAATGTGATAGTGTTTCCTGGGAACCCTTAGCTTCCTCTAAACCTTCAAGGGTTGCCATGCACGTCGACTCATCCATTTTGAGCCCCTTGACTAACTGCATAGTCGAAAGTTATGCTTGGCTATGTCTGTGTGGCATACTAAACATAGGCACCATGTAAGCTCTTTCTCATTTCATAACCAAGAGACGTTGGAGGTAGGGGTCGATCAAAGTATGACAATGTCTAAAGAACTCTTGTCCCAAAATAATATTAAAGATGTCCATAGTTGTGACGGTAAAGTTTATCGTATTTTTCAATTGCCCAATTTAACACTAACATCATTGGCTACACCACGAACATTTTGTGCCTCAACATTCACGGTCTTGATGCGGTAGTTGGTTGGAGTGAGCTTTAACTATAGCCTCTTTGATGCAACCTCGGTCATTAAATTGTGAGTTGCTCCAGTGTCTACCATTGTAGGAACGGGTTTATTATTGATGATAAGGTCCGCGCACTGATTGTTATTCTCGTTGGGCTGGCTAATTAGTCTCGTTATGGCACCAAATAGTCCAATCATACCCAACTATGCGATAAACACATTCTCTCTTTGTGTCTGCTCCTTTCGCTCGTGCATCTGACACTAAGAATTTTTAAGTCGGGACAACTCTTAAAGGTGTGCGACCCTCCACATAAATAACACCCCTTATTTTCTACTTGTGATTTCTTCTAGACGTAGCCCTAATGGCCAATTGACTTATTGCTATCAAATTTGTTAGTATCTTGAGTCTTGGGGTGTTGATGAATTTTCTTGTTATTGCCACAGTCTCCCCCACCTTTAGCAATGCCACCTTTTGACTCATTATATCTGACTGTCGTACTTTTCCTTCCTGAAGTCCATCAAAGGCTTGACCTCCACTATGGCTTGATCTATGTATGTGATTCGTTAGCGTTGCAACTTCTACTTAGCCCAATTCTGTAACCTGTCCATAAAGTAAAACAACACGTCGTCGCCTGAGAGGTTGGGGATTTAGAGCATATGGGTGGTAAACTCTTTGACGTAGTCGCGTATGCTCAATTACATGGAGTCACATGGTGTGCCACATAAGTCAAAAGGTGTACAAAATTTCAAAACAAATAAGTTCGAGGGTAATAAGACTTTAATTTAATTAAGATGTATCTCTGAGATTTTGTTCATAGTCTAGGAGATAGTTGTGCCTTATTCCTATTATTAAGTTGGATTCCCCACATATTATTACTAAACTTTAAATCATTTTTTTACCCATCACAAATTACATTTTGCAATATATTTAAGGGAAAATTGTATATAATAGCAAACTATTAATTCAAATTAAATGCTATAAACATAATTTGATTTAATTGTACCCCATAGCAAACTGTTGCTATTTCACCTCTCTCCTGGTGAATCTCGCTCGCCACTCTCGTTCTCTCCCTCGCATCTCTCGCTTTTTATACAAACGCAAATGTATAAAATGTGTTTGTGTTTGTATAAAGTGAGAGAAAATTGTATATATACATATATTTTCGTTCCCCTCTCCCAGATCTCACTCACCAGTCTCTCCCTCGCCTCTCTTACTTATACAAGCATAAATGTATAAATTGTGTTTCTGTTTGTATAAAGCGATAACAAATTGTATATACACATGCAAATACATATATCTTCGTCATATACACTTATAAGTATACAATACAATTATTCCCCTGCCCAATTCTCTTTGCTTTTCTCTCTTTCTCGCTTCATACAAACACATATTATACAATTGATCTTTTGTATATGTATATCGAAACAGAAACATATTATATACAATTGCTTTCTTTTGTATATGTATAGTGAAATCTATAGAACGCAATTATGCAAACTATAACATACAAATATAATTTTTGTATTTGCTCTACATTTAATTCCTTGCCCAAAAACAAAAAAATAAAGTTTCCTTCAATGAACAAACTTATATATATATATATTATATAGCCCCATGCCATTATCCACCGGAGCCCGGAAGCGTACAATTTCAAGAACACCTTCGCACCTCTTTTTATCAAACGAATTTTAGTGCAACAGATTATAATCGTAAATCCAATCCGTAATTGTTAGGGTTTATTTCTTGCAATTTGGAAGCTAACACAATCAGAAATGGGGGAACTGAAGATGCAAGAGATGTCCTTGCCAGCTTTGTCCGAGCAGGCTCGAAATATTCATACAATTGCATCTGAATCCAGCGTTGATCGGGTATTTTTTTGCTTATTTAGAGTGGAATATTACCAAAACAATGTTTTTTTCTCTCCTTCCTTGTGATGTTATAGTATTTGTATTCCAGCAAAGTAGGAGAAATTGCACTTGGACATACTTTGTCGAGCTTTCGAACTATATATTTATATACAAAAGCGTATGTATGTATCTAAAGAATGAATTTTGTGGTTAAGGATCTTATAAACAGAGCTCAAACAATTGTGCCAAAAAGTTCCTTTAGGAAACTCAGAAAATCTATCAAGAATGAATTTTGTGTCTGATTTAGCGTATTTGTATCTGTGGCGGATCCAGCATAGAGGCAATAGTTGCACTTGCACACACACAGTATTTGTATTACAAAATATGTTGCACAAAATACTGTATTTGTATCAGCATAGAGGTTGTGGTTGCGCATGCACTACTCTCTCTCGAGCTTGTAGAGTGTACGTGTGAGTACATATATAAAATTTCAGAGGTGCTCTGAAGACAAGAACATCCCTTTCCAGAGTTTGAAGATGAACTGTTTATTGACCTTCTATTTTTGGTGTATTCATGTTTCTCCTTATGAGGTGGAGGATATTACCCATGTGTTGGACAGTTATGAGGGGTATAGGTGGTAGGTTTTGTTTTCCCTGTATACTACTGCTGTAGTTACTACTGAAATACAATTTTGGTTTATTTGTTTATAAAAGATGTTAACTTTATAAAAAATATATAAACAAAATTTGAATGAACTTTAAGAACTATATGTCTATATAGTTGCCGTGTACCCCACAGTTTAAAATTCTGAGTCCACTTCTAATTATGCCGGTTGTGTATGTTAGGACCTTGTCAAGAAAGGTTGCGACCTTTTGAGACAGTGCGAGGAAATGATCAGTAAATTAGGGCTGTTCTCGCTCAATGAGACAAAAGATGATATCAGCACTGCTAATCTGAAATATATCCTGGTAAGTAGTGCATAAGTAAATGTTCCTCTTGTAGTCGATAATTTATCATATTAGTTTTGTTTGGTATCCTCAATGGTTGGATGGAAAAGTTGAGATTCCCCTTCCGTAATTTCTTTTATCCTAATATGAAGAAGGGTGCTACTGCTTTCCTTTTTAGCAATTGTATCTATTTAGTAGAAACATGGATGAATTCCGTGCATTCATTTTGTTTGGAGGTAATGCTTTATTTCTAGTTATGAAAGCTACAATGTTACCCAATTTTTGCTTTTGCTGTCCTTTTTTTGAGAAATTATTATTGCTAGACCTTTGAAAACTCATCACGGATGGATATCTACAATTGAAGCGAAACTGGTAATGGAAGCTAATGTTACAATGTTTCAGGTGCCATACTATCTTGCCAAGCTAACAGAAAAAATTGCTGAAGATGGGAGGATAAAAGTACTTAAGGCTTCACAGGCCAAGTTAAAGGTAAAATTGTTGTGAGCTGATAACATGTGATACATTTATGTTTTAAGCCAAACAGTAATGATTAATGTTGAATGACATCTTGGCTTTATAACTTTGGCAATCTCTCTAGGAATTCATTTCATTTTGTGAGACAATGGAGCTTGTTCCTGAAGAGGAGATGGAGACATCTAAACAAGGCGGAGCTAATACTTTTGCAGATCGTAGAGCTAAGAAGGTAGGTGGGAGTTGACATTCAGTTGGAATTGCTGTCTGTGAATGTTATTCTTAGGTTTCCTTCATTTCACTCTCATTCTTGGATGGGTAATTGAGTTACTAAATGCATTATGTTATAAAAGATTGCTCGGTTCAAACGCCAAAGAGCTGCTGAGTCAAAACTACTAGAATTGAAGGAGCGGAAGGAGCGTCGTGGGCGATCAACTAAAGCATCTGCATTGTCTACTCCTGTTGAGTCTGGAGAAGATGATGTGTTGGATGACGATGGTGACGAAGAAAGGGAGGTTAGTAAACATCCTTGTTTATGTCATGTGCATGAGCACTGTCGCTTCTTTCCTTGTATCTTTTCTTTTTTTCTATGTTGCAACTTCTGTCACATTGGCTGCTCTTTTATGGCAAGTCATGCTTGCTGTTCAATGTGACTAATCAGTGCCTTTGAGAAACGGTTAATCATAAGATGAAAGATTTCCATAGAAGTTTGAGAATATTGCTCATTATAAAGTGGTCACTTGGCTATGCTCTCTTCTTATTTTAGTTAGTTAAGGTCATATACCGGCATATCAATGTTTGCTGATTCAGCATTCATTGATGGTTGGTTTGTATTTGCATAAGCATTCATCATTTTCTTCTTGGGTTGTCTGCAAGAAGAGCCTATGATCACCTTTTGATTCTAATATTCTCAATAGAATTTGCTAACGAATCAATGATGTAACCTACCAACATTTTGTATGTGAATTCTGCAAAGAATCATGATTTTTCCTTTAGATATTATTTAATGTGTTCAATTCAACTAACTAAAATACATATTTCCAGTTTGTAATGTAATTTGCTGTTGCGTTCTTTTGATTATTTACACTCAAATTTGGTTACAACTTGCATAAAGTATCTGATTATTGGGATCTACTACCATTTGCAGGCATGGCTTACAACCATCTCCTTAGCCCTCAGTAAGGTTAGCCCAGATTCTGAGTTTCTGGCAATACTTTTATTTCTTTTGTATGTCCATTACCTTATCTTTATCATTACAGGCTTTGGATCTGCTTGAAATGCTGAACAATGAGGAGGAAATGCTATCTGCTATTAAGGAAAAGCAGCTTCAGGTACAAACCTAAGTTGATTGGCATTCTTCTTAGGGCCTGTTTGTAATTGTGTTGTGTTAGCCTCCGTTCTGTAATAGCAATTCGATTTATGTTTTCAGCTTGAAACAACATTAAGTGCAACACTTTTCCAACTCTGAACTTTCTCTAGTATCGTTGTCTATCTTATAATTTTGCATCATGGCATACTCTACTTGTGCAGGACGGGGAGAAAGAATTTTCTCAGCTAGTACTTGATGAACGCACCAAAAAAGTAGAAACTTGGCACCGTGATGCTGCTGCTCGAGCTCCCTACACAAAAACTGCAGCACCTATCACCTGTGCTACTTTTGCGCAAGATGTCATAGAGGGAAGGGCCAATGTTTCACAGGCGCACGAACATAAACACAAACCCTTAATTTTTGGACCTGC
>JAJOOS010004881.1:0-25834 GCA_029582725.1 Solanum chiquidenum
GTAATACACTTTTAATGCAAATTTAATTCATTTTGCAGTTTATTGGTTGATTTGTTAATATTGGATTACTTGTTTAATTCATTATTGATACAAGTTTAGTTCACTCTATAGATCAATGTGGTCTTTTATTAGTTACGTTATTTTATTCATGTTTAATTCTTTCTTCTAATTCAACTTTAATATTTGTGTAATACACTTTTAATACAAGTTTAATTCATTTTGCAATTTATTTGTTGATTTGTTACTATTGGATTACTTATTTAATTCATTATTAATATACGTTTAATTCACTCTATAGATCATTGACTGGTTTATTAGTTATGTTTTTTTTATTCATGCTTAATTCTCTCTTCTAATTCAACTTTAATATTTGTGTAATACACTTTTAATACAAGTTTAATTCATTTTGCAGGTTATTGGTTGATTTGTTGGGGTTGGATTACTTGTTTAATTCATTATTCATACAAATTTCATTCAGTTTACAGATCATAGAATGTTCTTTCATTTGTTATATTTTGTATTCATGTTTAATTGTATTCTAATTCAACTTTAATATGTATGTAATACAATTTTAATTCAAGTTTAATTCATTTTGTTGTTTATTATATATCTTCATTTGTTACAAAGATGACATCATATCTTCAAATATCACTTTTCTCCTGCCAACTCACCTTTAGATTTGAGAAAGTATAGACCACAAAGATGAAATCATATCTTCAAATCTCCATTTATTTAAACCTTCATATCTTCATATATATTCAAATCTACAAATTTTCATCAAGTATGAACACAATTATTTATATAACCTTCATTAGAATGGAAATTATCGACACGCCAAAGCAATAAATAAAAAATTAATCAACTTCTTCTATAAACTAAGCAGTCTCAATTCTTCGATTTATGAATCCCTAACTTTTCTATAGATCTTCAGCCTTTGATAAAAGCCTAATTTTTTTTATATATATAATATTGAAAGATCAAGGAAGATCATAAAGAGAGTAGAGTTGCAGGGAGAAAAAGAAAGAGAGAAAGAGCATAGAGAGAGAGGAGGTGCAAGGAGGAAAAGAAGGAGCGAGAGACAAAAAGAAAGGGAGAAAGAACGCAAGAGAGAAGATAGGGAAACTTACATAAATATACTATATTAGGAAAATATTTACCATTTATAGCAATAACATTTTTTTTCACTTGATCACTTTTAATACATTTATATTCAGTTTTAATACATATTACGAAGAACAATTTATTATTCACATATAATACAACTTTTATTGATGGATAATACATTTATCACACATTTTAATACACTTATAATTCAATGTGCCAATTTCTTACCAAACAAGCATAATATATTTTTAAAAAAAATTATAATACATATATATTGCATACATAATTCACTTTTAATACATATTGCAGTTTTAACATATATATTACTATAAATGGTAATAAATAAAAAGTATCGCTAAAATCAGTAATTATTTATTAAAATGTACTAATCCAATTAATTTTTCCAAGATAAATCTAATAAAATAAGTATACATAATATTGCTATATATTGCTATAGATGGTAATAATTAAAGAATATGTTTAAAAATAGTAATTATTAATTAAAAGGGATTCACCCAAGTAATTAATCCTTGTTATGAAGCGCAATTATGCAAACTATAGTTATAATATATAAATATAATTTTTATATTTGTTATATGTAAAAGTTGCTCAACTTTAAATAAGTTTACAAATGGGCTATATTTCAAAACATTGCCATCACAAGTGGCTACATTACTAGGCCCGACCCTAACTCTGGCCCAAACCCTAGACTTCCTCTTTACCCCTGCCACAAAAACGCCTCGTAGAACAACCATTAGAGCAACTCGAGAAGTAAGAGAGAAGACTGGAAATACAATTTCTCCGGTGCCGTCCAAGGCCTATAAAATCGGAAGTTCCTCACATTAGCAAATTCATTCCAACTTCGAAGTAATTCTAATTTTTTTTGTTTCTGTTTTCTCCCCCCGAGTACGTTTGAATTTAAGTGATTGAAATGTTTTCTTACTGGGAAATTTTTGTTTTCATGAAATTTATTCGCAGATGAGGCTGTTAACTCACAATATGTTATCATCCAACATCAAGGGAGTGGCAAATGGATTTCCGTTGAAGATCGAGGTTGTGAAAGTGGTAGAGAAGGAGGTTGATTTTAATATCGATTTCCTGAAAAACATGTTCCATAAGGTTGAATGGAAGGCACTGGCGGAAGCTTCTACAACCATGGGTTACGCCGAACTGCCTGAAAATGTTGATGCTGCTATGCTAGACTCAGATGATTTCCTTCATAAGTTTCATCATGCCCTTCTTGAGCTTCATCTTGAAGAGGGTGCCTTGGTTTGTCCAGAGACTGGCCGGAAATTTCCTGTCAATAAAGGCATTCCTAATATGCTTCTTCATGAAGACGAGGTCTGATTAGTTTTTTTTTTCTTTTTTGGGTATTGATGTGTTTTGGTTTGGAATGGGGATTAGGGTTTAAGGTTTTTTTTATGATATACCATTTTGATTGTAATGCTATTATTGGAAGACATTGTCGATATTAAGGAGTGATTACCAGAACTTTGTTGCACCACACACTATATCTGAGATTGTAGTTTTGTATCGAAATTACAGGCAGGTTTCGTATTGGTAGGTGGTTCTGTTTTGAAGTTTATTAGTTTGACTTATTGCGGTTATGGGTTTGTAGACAGACCAAATCAAGCATGAAACTAAACCATATCGGCTAATCTCTCAAGAAAAAATCATTAAGACGTTGGCATGGAAATCATTATGACCTTTTGGTATATCAGTTACTGCATCAACTTGATTATCTATTAGTGGGTTCATTTTTTATTATTGTCGTGGTATTAAAACAAGTCTAGTTCAGAAATGGCTACATTGAATAATTTGTTGCAAACATTTTACATTGCTTGACGGATGAGCAATTTATGAAGGCCTTGATGAGATATGAATATTTTGAGAGCGTTAACATTACAACATCTCTCAAATCATGATCATACTGATCTAAGATAATTAAATGTACTGGCTGCAACAAAGTTCCAACTAAACAGACCATAATTCATTCTACATTTGTATCAAAGTAGATTAGTTCTATGACAATTGTGGTGTACAAAGTTTAATTTTTTTTTTGTGACATGCATTGTGTACAATTATCTCTGGCGGGGAAAAGAATAATCCATCATCTGTGCTACATGAGTTGGTTCCTTATATGGATGAGGCACGGCATTTCTTGCGAGGAGTGGTGTCATAGGGGGGAAGAGGCACACCAAACACCCAATCAAGAACATTCAAATACTTGGATTTGAAGACATCCCTCTCCATAGCATAACAATGCATGATAATTGCAGTTGCCATGCTAAAGATCACGACATCACCTCTCTTTAATTTTTCAGACTGAGGCAAATAACCAACATCAGCCATGCACGTGACGAAACTCTCAAGTGCCCGAGCAAGGCAATAGAGTGAAATCTCTATCCTTCTGCTTTTCTTCTCAATTGCCAGGGCCAGACCAGTAGGGAACTGCAAAAAGTGTTTTATGTTAGCTTTACAAAGAGATAAGTAAAACGACTAGTTAAGAAGGATAACTAATCTGTCCTATACCGTTCCCAGTGCCACCATGGGGATGTTACACCTCTTGAACAGCCTGAAGAGAAAACATGTCCATAACCTAACAATGAAACAACACATGAAGCTTTGAGATGAGCAATCATTTGAAGCAAGAGTACTTAAACTTGGAGGGGGCTTAACATCGTCAGACGAAAGGACTGAAAAATGTGGAAAAATATTCATAACAAAGACAGTAAAATGCAAATTCAACAAATCAAATCAGCTCTTACCAGGCAGATGAACAATACACGGAGAGAAATAGACTAGACCTTGCTGTACCGAGGAGACTCTTCGCCAAAATTGTGTTAGGTCTGCAAAAATTTCCTCAAAATGTTGTAATAACTGGAGCTGAAGGAAGATGACTATACATTTATAGAGCTTGGAAATTGAATGGGCTAAAAGCAATATGGACTATCACGAGGGAAATGTACTTCCAAATGATAAATTATTCATAGTAACAACTATGCTAAAATAATTCTCCTATAATGGCTACAGATTTTATCAAGCAATGGCTGATCAATGGATAATCCAAGAGAAAAACGAAGAAGACAAGATGATTTGCCATTGAAGAAACCAACATTCAGTACCTTTTCAAGATGCCTTGACGATGTACAATGAGTGCAGGAACTAAATAAACTGGAAGGTAAACTGGCAGAGCTCTCTTGTAGGCTTGAATTAGAAATGAAATGAAATGTGCACCACATCCTTGATTCTCATGTACTATCTGCATGAACATCCAAAGGGAAAACAGTGCTTGCAGATCAACAATATCAGCATGTCGATTAAACTCTTGCAATCCTTGATTAGTATGAATCCAAAAAATTTCAAGATAGCAGCACCTACCTTAGGCAAACACATGAAACACAATTAAGAGTCTACTATTGAGGCCAATACAACAGGATGTTTGGTTTTTTCATAACATTTACAGGCTACAGCTTCCTTTTCTTTTTCGTAAGGTATAAAGTGGCTACAGCACTGCAGGTATTTTTATTCATATGAAGCTTATCAGTGACTCGTGCACCATAATTGGACCTACAAAGCAAATTAATGAACAAAACTAATCCTGTACTTAATAGTTTCAAGAACTCTTGATCTGCAGAATTGATAGTCCACACATATCAAACCTCATATACTTCTCCTCTTCAACTGGGTATTCACTATGATAATTTAATCAGAACTGTTCCTTTTACTGTAATACAACTTAAATGCATTTCACATAGCCCCAAAATACCACATGAAAGAAGAACGGAAAAAATATCACAAATTCCAAACAGTGAACAACATATTTTCCACAAACACATAAGAACATCCAGATATTGCTTTTGCCTTCATTAGCTCTAAAAAAGTATTTGACTATCAACCATGCTGGTTCATTGAAAAGCAAAGGGTAATAATAAACAACAAAAAAGGAAAAAGAACTATGATATGGTTAAAATGCATAAATCTACAAAGCAGTTTATTCTTAATCATAAAATAGTGACTACATAAACTTACTAGAAATAACCAATGGCATCAATTTACAGACGCTTAATAAAAAGATATCGCTCAAGCCCCAAGAGCCCTTGTTGTAATCTTAAAAAATTGTTAATTAAACCCTAACTTTAGAAGTACCCAGACAACCTCAAAAGCTTTAAGAATGCAGAACAATAGAAACAGAAGACACGAAACAACCTCCAGCCAAACCTCCAACTTCTAGCTCTACATAGTAAATATTTTAATTCCTTTTCCCTCCAGCATTTTATAAAGTAGCAACATTTACTTTAGGAGGACCACACCCAACTAAAATAGAAAGCAGCATTCATATTTGGACTATTTTTACTGCCAAAGAACAGGAAACTATGACATACCGAGCAGGGTACTTTCATTTGCGGATCCAGTTTAATGTCAATACCATTGGACTTGTAATGATTCTCTATTGCTTCCAAATTCATTACAGAGTTCCCACATGCCAGATCTTTCACACCCTGCAGGATAACCAAAGCTTTGCCACCATGTTTGTTGAGAAAGGATTTGTAAGATGGATGCAGACTATCTTGCTTCAATATATAAGCGGACCTGACATAAATTTTAAAAATGCAGTATGAGCGAAAAACATTGCTCATTAGAGGATAGGCATCTCAGACTCAGAATATGCAAATCAGTCTTCTGAGTAAATCAGATTTAGAATTCTGAACTCACTACCTTTTAATCAAAACAATAGACCAACAGGAAAGATATTTTTTTATCTTTATTGTAATACCTGACAAAAAAGCATTTAGACAACTACTTGTAGACAGAAGTTTTGGGTAATTTCTGCAGGAATTTGTAATCACAACTAATCCTATGGAGGAACAAATATTTATCTTTTCCATACAAGTAACATATCTACAACATTAGCACTTTCTGTGTATACTGTGAAGTGCTAAAAACTGGCTTGTTGTGTATATATTGTATCCCTTCCTTTGAATATAACAGATTTGACCTCTTCTCGCTGTTGCTAACAAAATACACCCCATCTCCCACATCATCAGCAGGAACCAAAGTTATATGAGCTGACAATGCTAGCTTGGATAGGAATTTCACTTGGGCTAATGGAGCACGACAGCCCAAGCAGTTACTTAGACTCATTGTTGAGGTACATTATCCTTTAATTATTGTGCTTCGGGATAACATACATGCAAAGACAGTAGTATGTTCATGGAAGGCTTTGCTTTGTATAAATCCTTTCCACATAAGATACATGGATATATAAGGAAGCTAGAGCTTGGGAAATGCAGTGTTGCTTCCTCAAAGGAGATACTAAACATGTCAACTATCTCATGGAGCCACTGCAAATTGGTGCAGTTTATGCTTAATTGGTTAAACTAAACGCATGGTATCAAGATTTTTATAAATAGGATCCTACTTACATTGATAGAAGGGATTGGAGATTAGATCTAGGGATGGCAATGGTGCGGGTGCGGGGCAAACCGCATAAACCCGCAATGACTTTGCCCCGCCCCGCATAGCACAATTTTTTATTTTTTCCCCACCCCGCCCCGCATATACCTGCCCCGCAAAACTTCAACATAACAGTACATGTGCTTGATTTTGACACTTAACTTAAGTAAAACAATACTGTAATTTATTAAGTTTTTCATACACTTTAGTTTCTCATTTAAGAATCTGTTACATTACTTTCTAACACCATGATTATGAAGGTAAATAATAAAATATATTGCCTAGTCAGTATACAAATTAATTAGAATCAGAATTCATCACAAGTGATGCATCATTTTACTTAATAATATTGTATAAATACTAGAGACAAAAGATAGGCATAATAAACTAAGAAATTCAGTGTCAACTGTCAACTGATTTGCATCTGCTATTCTCCCAATTTAGTTTAACTTCAAAAGAAAAAAAAGCCCTAACCCGTACCCGCTCCGCATGTTTTCCTAAAAAATTATTTTGTACCCGCCCCCGCAAAAACATTAACTCGCACTGCCCCGCAAACACTATAACCCGCCCACTTTGCAACCGCCCAGCCCCATTGCCATCCCTAATTAGATCTCAAGACAATCCATAAAATCCTGCTGAAAGTAGAAAATGTTTTGTCCACATTCTCCTTAATGCAAGGTCGTGAATCGTGATACAGTTCTTTCATTGTATATTGTGACAGATAAATAAAGAATCAGACATTGACCTGATTCAGAGATGAAAATTCTACTATTCTTGAAACATATTACCAGATTATCAAATGAGACTATCAGTTTAAACATTCATCATAATAAGACTACTGAATGTCGGTGTCCTATCAGCACTCTGACTGTCATGACTTCCTTAGTCTGAGACAGCCACTTCAATAAAGGAGAGACTGAGCAAGCATATACAACGATTAGAACATAAAGCTTACAAAGTTGTAAACCACTAGTAATAGTGTGACCAATTCATGCATTTATGTAGCTGTCACTTCCATTAGAATAATCCCAAATACAATCAATCTGATACATATCAAAACATAAGGGTGAATTTCAAACAAGAAGTCAACTTCATTCTCCAATTATTCAAGTTGCCTCACTCTCCACTAAAATGGGATTAAAAAATTTAGGCAATGACCATTTCTAGGGGAACTTCTCTTTCATGGTTGACTTGAAAAGTACCTAATTTCTTGGCCAACTTCAATACAAAGTCAAATCAATATGATTTATTAGCTTAGAGCCAAGCATGGTTAATCTCAACTTCTAAGCACTGCAAATTACATCATGTTCAGAAGGAAGAAACATTTACTTGTTCATGACATTACAGTTTATCAACAATGTTATAATAATGTATTATACATAAAAAGCATACGAAATATGGCTTGCAATTAAAGGAAAGATATCATTACTCAGTATGTTTTTATATGAAATTAGGTCCCACAAAAGGAGAAAAAACGATGCTTACAGGATCTGTGAAGAGGATAGACACATAAGGAAAATGTCTCCGTGAGCCCAAGTTAAAGGCTTGCATATGCGCCCAAACCGCTTACTTTTTATTCCACAACGGGATGCCAACACAGCCGCACGCACAAGAATGTAAACCGCCAAGCTCGTGTGCTGTGTGTTACCAGTAAGAAGCAACGATGGCCCTGCAATTGCACCCGCTAGCAATGCTCTCCACTTGGCTGTCCTGGAATTCAAATAAGTTTCTGCTTAATCTACTGTTAGGTTAATCATCTCACCAACTCTCAAACAAATGAACATTTTCTGCTTTTCGCCCACATATATACAAGCACACGCTCAAACAATACAATACATAATTATATGCATAGATAAGTAACAGATTAGTTATATCTATTTCGCATGTACATAATTATATTTAACAAACTGAAAACATCTGAATTTAATTAACACACACATACAAATGTGTGTATGGATATATACAGTGACGTACCTTCGATGACCTCCCCAAGCGGATACAATTTCATCAACTGATACAAATGTACCAGAGAAAGTGCCAAGGAACAGACCATATCTTAGAGTTTCCTTTAGTGCCAAAACTACATCATCCCTGCTCGAGACCATTTGCCCTTTCCTAAAAAATTAAAACATACTCAAATGAGCTTAAACCAAAGGGGTGTAATTTAGATCCAAAAACTTTGAGGATTCAAAAACAACTTTACTTCGCAGAGGACATCGATTTTCTACGTCGTAGCCGAGAGAGAACAGCAAAGATAGCGAGGCCACCTTTAAGGCCAGCGCCAATAGTGAATCCTTTAACGGAAGCACTAAAGATTCTCCAAAGCTTGTCGTAATCCTGAACCGGATAAGATTCGAGGCTAAGCAAAGAGCAAGATGACGAAGAGGAAGGGAGAGTCGATCGCCGGCAATGCTGGCAGTTCTGGATTAGGCTTTCCTCATCGAGGGAAGAGCACGTACAGCGGCCACCGGCAGAGACATCAGCTCCGTCGCCGGACGGCGGCATAGCGGCGGTGGAATGGAAAACGTTTTCGAATGAAACTCTGAGATTATCGAAGGGCAAGTGGAAGTATTACACGTATGATTGTAGAATTAGCAGTTGAGGATGACGGTTTTTAAAAATAAAATAAATTGTGATTTTCACTCACTGTCGTTTTATTTATAAATTAAAATAAAAGACACTGTGATTATTTCACTATAATATTTAGTATATCAATTAATATTTAATTTTAGTTTTTTATATTCACAAATAAAAATGAATCGAAATGTGTGCCTCGCCAGAGAGTTATTAATTAAATGCGCAGTCCTTAAATAGGTAAAAATTTATGATATGATTGGTTTGTTATTTTTGTCATTGACTTGTCACCTTCAAAATGTGAGAATGATATTTAAAACTTACAAGCTACTGCTAACAATTATGTGAATATGATTGTTTCATGTATAATATCATTTTAGACTGCTTATAATTTTAAAAGACAAATTGAAATTGTTTCCAATAAAGTTTTCTTAGAAACATGGAAGGAAAGTAGGAGGAAATGTCAATTTTTTCCTGGTATATTAACAAAAGAAATTTGAAGTGAAAAGCATTCAGTTGGCTTATATACAATATTCTTGCAAAGCAATTGAATCAAAGATTTGGAAGAGAATCAACCATTATATTAGAAAATCTTGTTTATGATTTATTTTTGTTATTTTGACTTAAAAACGAGTGTTTAAAAACACTTTTTAGTTCTACTCAAACAATACAAAAGTGCTTAAGAACAGACTTTGGATTGGTTATTGTTTTTTTAATTTACTTTTGTCATTGTAGCTTAAAATCAAGTGCTTATAAAAACTTCTTGAAATTTACACAAACACTGAAAAAAGACTTGAATTGAAATAAGAGATACAAATGGACATTCATATATAGCTGTTTATCTCCTATAGGCTATAGATATGTATAATTTATACAAGTTTGAACGAGCTAGATACATCCAACATGTTGGTTAAACTTGAAAATTAGAGATGTCGATACAAAGAAATTCAGATAAAGAATGTTCAGAATTTTCAAATAATCAATTTTCATTTTTTAATATCTCAGTACTCATTTTTCCATTGGTTCTTGTTCATGTAGCTCTTTTTATTATTTGATGAATCTTTACTTCCCAATAATAAAACACACCGGGTTGTGGTTGATAAAAAAAATGTTTTTCTTTTGGGATAGAAGAGAGTAAAATATAGTATCGAGTCTGTGAACCTGGATCTAAGCTAAGAATTTCATCAAGTGTAAGAGAGAAAATTTAGATTTCATGTCCAACAAACTAGATCCTACCTCTTTAACATCAAGGTGATGAATAGCATTGTAATACAATGCTTTTGTACCTCACTACTTAGCAACAGATGTCCTTCATTCCGCTTTGAGAACAATCTTCATGAACTCGTAGACGAAGTAGCTTATGGAGGCTGAAGGTAACACCTGAAGATTCAGAACATGAAAAGTGAGAATGGGAAATTCTTGATAGTTACAGAGATTTGAAAAGAAGAAAATGAATTCAATCCCTAGAGATAATACTTGAAATTTAGAATACTATAATCATATACATATGCAAGTCAATTGAACTGAAATATGACAATCCCTCTAGCTCTGAATGAAGTACTCTTTCTGCTATTTAAAGAAAAAGCAAGACACAGGGTCTATCCAAATAAAAGGAAGGGAAAGGGTGAAAAGGAAGAAATTAGAGATGCCACCACCCTAGAATCTTGTTGTCTTTGTCTCCCCTCTTGCTATCCATTTTCATAGATATTTTGTTCTTTCGAGGAAAGGAGATGAGATTTTAAGCCTTAAGATTTAGTTAAACATAACTAATTTTGTTCTAATTAACGATGTTAACCTAATGAAATATTGTGACCTCCATGCATATCAAGGAGCACAATGGTTGGGAAGAACATCGTATTCAGTTTCTGATATTAAAATGAGTCATTTTCCAATTAAAATGTTATCTCAAACATAATGGCATGGTTACACAGGTACTGGTACCTGTAGTAAACTAGGGATTAGTCCTGCATATAGAGCTGGAACACCTCCCTGTTCAACAATCTTCGCACATGTTGCCAACGCGCTCAGTTTAGATGCCCTGCCTTGTAATTGAAGATGTCTTCTAATGACCTCAAATGGATAAGTTGCAGCTTCAGCACAAGCACCAGCAATAGCACCATGAAGTAAGGTCCTCATAGGTCCCAACTCAAGCTGGTCAAAAGCATTGAGCTCTGCTCCCTGATTCTTCATATACTCTATTCTTTTTCTGCCTTCAGGTGAACGCAAATAAGCTGATTTTAATATGTCATATACACCATAGAAAACAGCCGCTGCTGGGGCCATACTCAAAATGGAGGGTACTAGTCCCTTATAAAGAGAGAAGAATCCTTCAGTTCTGATCACATGTTGGAAAGCTCCAACCACACCACCCAAGGCTTCTCCACCCCGTGCCACTAACTTGGTCCGGATCTGAAAGGTTTTAAATTATCAGGCAACATAGGAAATAACAAAGCAGAAGCCAGAGAAAATCAACTTCCCCGACCACAAGGAGGATAATCAAATCTAATAAGGACATTTCTGAAAAAAGGAAAAATCAATAACAAGGACATCAGGTGATGTGAACACGTTACACATTCATATTTATTAAAAACAAAAGATTGTTACACATTCTTACAGAAGAGGAAATGTAAACTACTTCAGCGCAGCTGCTTTCATATTCAAATCAGAGACCTAAAAATTATGTACTAAAACCAGGCCTTTGATGCTAATGGTTGACAGAATATCATTCCATGCACAAATTCAAACAAGCACTATGTTATATTAGAAGCATGTATGAGACCTGAAAGATAAGGGAGAAACTAGTTTGGTCCATATTAACAATAACAGACATTGTCCAGCACCCATTTTGTTGCTGGTTCCCTGATGAAGCTAAAATTGCTCTATTCTTCCATCTCATTCCTTGTTTTTCTCTTGGACAAAGCTACTGTACTAAACCTTTCTTCTTCCTTTTTTATCAGTAGCTGCTGTACTAAATTTTATACAGGGCATTTCGCTTCTTCACCCCTGCCATGTATGTCATCTTCAGTTGTGCTTAAGGATCTTCTGGTCAGGATTCACAATGATGTGCTTAATAGTGTGTGTTCTTGCTTGAGGACGAGAAGCTTAAAAGCTAGAGGAAGTTGATAAGAGTCTATTAATCATCAACCTCTTTGTCCACAGCCCAAGGCTTTCCCTCAAGCACTGTCCCACCTCCCCATTCCTTTTTTTAATAAGGTCCCACCTCCCTGGTCCTTTCTGCCACTAGCTGGCTTTCCTTTCCCCTTGTCACACCACTATCTCCTTCCACAACTCACCAAGAAATACTAGAAAAACAAAAAAGGTTTAGAGGCAAAACCTGCTTGAAAAGTTAGAACTCATCAACAGATGAATCAGAAACAGCATAACCACCGAATGTATCATGTTTTCAATCAGCAACTGTAAAATATACGAGAAATAGGACAGTTATGAATAAAAAATGGGATGGGTAGATTATTATTGACACTTGAAGATAAGGGATCCAAAACATCAACCTTCTTTCCTTAAAATCCAAAATTAATTGTTTCATATAAAGAATCTCTTGTTTTTTGATTGCTGAATTTCCGATGCAAATCAAAGTCTAACAAAAAGATATCTCCTTTCTACCAGAAGAAACCTATTATCAATGAATGAGACAAGTCAAACTGACAAGCAGCTAGAATTTTGCAGAACTTAAACCATAAGATTATGTGACAAAATACCTCCTTTTTTACTCCACAAGTTAATTTTATAATTTTAGTCCTATTTTCGGATTTCACTTGTACTTGCAGCCTTCCTTTTTGGATTTTGCTAGAAGGTGAGAAATTTTATTGAAGGAACGGAAGAACCATGAGCAACATAAAAGGATGTTTACTAAAGAAGAGAAAAGAACTCTCTTATTTTCCTTTTCTCTTGCTATCAGTGGATTGGAAATGTACTAGTAAAGAAAACAATTACATAGAAAATTGGTACTAGAAAAGAAGTTCTTTGACAGTTCTGTCAACAGCTAGATCAAAATGCAAAAATTAATGCACTGACAGTTTTATGTATTTGTACACGATCTTAGATGGGCTTAGTGAAAATTATAAATATCAAAAGGCTTAAAAAATGCAATTTTCCATATCTCATAACTCATGACTTACAGTGTCCAGTGGTAAGCACAGCACAGTAGCAGTCACTCCAGCTGCAGCACCAGCAACAAACCGCTCGATGTTAGTAGTTTCTTCATTTCCTGATAATCTTAGGAGTTGCTTTCTGTATGTGTCAAAAGCACAAAAATTAACTGCCTTAAAAGGAGCAGTACGAAGAATATTGACCAAGTTCCCTTTCCAAAAGCCTCTCAAGCCTTGAGTAGCTGCAATTGTTTTGATGAGCTCCGACAGGTGCTTCTGTTCACCACGAACTATATATTCCAACTTTAGTCTTTCAAGTGGAGCAACAACAGTTCTGCAAAAACAAGATTTATTCAAACAGAGTTGAAGCAAAAGATAATTGTAAGCAGAAACTGAGTTCAAGATCAATGTGAAGTTAACTACTTTAGAAGGTATATAGAAGGATAAACTAAACCGTCTTTTACCAATTTTATTATTTTAATTTTTAACAAATGTCAAATAATCAAATATAAAGAAGTTAACAGGTCTATTGTAGTAGTTATATACAATTAGTTGTCGACTCTGGCCATCACAATATCAGAGAGAACAAGGAACAAAGAACGAGAACAGAGAATCGGAAGCATATGGAGACTTGAAAAAAGTGTACAGAGGCTCAAAAAGAATGAAGAAGTAAATTAACCAAGAATGGATGGACAAGCTCGTATTCCAAAAAAAAATGATGGACCAACCCTCTCTCTCCTCAATATAAAGATCCCACGACGGTTTCGGAATAACGACCATTCCGAAATTTCATCTTGGTGCAAATTGCAGAAAACTCCTAAAGATGATTAAGGCAATTTGTAAGCTTCAAATATTTACTTACCAAAAGGAGGGGGACAAGGGGAATACAAAATTTAACTTCTTTGTATTCAGAAACAGTATGATTAAGAATAAGTTAAAAACTTGAGCATACGGAATATCTAGAGGCTTAATCCAAATTAAAGGATTTTTATTGGAAGTATTCATATAAAAATTGTATTAGGTCAAAACGTGATGTTCCTCTTTTCAATTTGAATGTCTTGTTTGACTTTTTAAAAATGATTTAAAAACCTCTCTCCTGCCCTCCGGCAAAACAAAAAAAAGGAAATGGCACTAAACAACAATGATTTTAAATGGTCATAGCATTGTAGAAATATGGATGACTTGATGAGTAACAGGTCGAACTTTTTGGGTAAAAGCTTACTTCTGATTCATCTCTATGTTGGAATGGAGTGTAGAACCAGAAAGTGTATCAAAGAAAAACATGATGCTTTTGGTTTAGAAGATGGGCGTTGATTTGACAAGATCCGGAAAAAAACACAATATTCATCAAATGGAGAGTAACTGAAAAGTGAGACAAAGGTTCAAAGTTTGAGCAAAATGGATGACCGCGCATGCCTTAAAATCATTGATTTATAACTTAACAGAAAATAGGCCTTTGATTCTGAAAAGAAGGCCAAGACAAGGGAGGGATAGCCTAGTAAAAAAGGCCCACTAACTCAATGAGGTTGGGATTTCGAGTCACCAAGGGAACAAAATAGGGGAAGGGCCACTGTTTGCTCCTGAATTGGGCAGCTTAAGTGGTGGGATTTACCATATCAAAAAAGGAAGGTAAGACCAGACACCACACCATATCCTAATGTTTCATTGGACATTTATTTACCTTAAAACAACAAGAGAAGCATAACTAGACCCATGACACTTTCATTCGTAACAGCAGCATAGTGATATCGGATTATCTAAAGTAAATATGTCCACAATGTGACTTGTTTGACAGAGCCTAAGATTCTTTTTACTGTTATGAATCTCTCTTGATTAACCACTACAGCTTCTTACCTCAAGGTAGAAGAATATCAGGATAAATCTCCAACAAAGACTCATCCATTTCCCAGCACTTATACATTTGAAAAACAATTAATGGAAACCATCCCCTTTCATGGCATTACTTCCATATTCACAGTTTATCAATATCCTATATTGAAAATTCAGTCCTCTCTGCACTATTGTTTTTCTGTTAATGAAAATCAACCCCTTTCTCCCTCATATTTATCCATATTTACAGCTTTTTTGCTATTATATATATTTGAAACTTCATGGCCCATTCCTTGTTTCTTAGAATTCCATCTTTCAAATGCAAGTAAAGATATGGCAGTGTTGTAGATAGGGTCAACTGAGAAGGTCTGGAAGCTTTCACAGACAACCAAGACCAAGAGAGACAGTCGACTGCCATTAAAACAAATAAGCCAGTTTATACATTCTTTTACAGTAATATAGTTGTGAAAATTTTAATTTGCTTCTTCTGTTCACGCTTAGTTTTTCTGTAGTTATTTATGAGGCCAAAAGATATGAATGCACAACACCCCGTTGCACCACGGGGAAAATCTCCTAAGGTGCCACTTAAGAGTAACCAGCAAGAAAAGACTATAAACGGGAATCCTAAGTGAATCAAATAATGCCCTCGTGCATTTTAAATTTTTTCCTTATATTTTGTTAAAAGAACACACCATCTAGCTCCCTGGTTATTGTACTTGCTTTTGAAATGTGCACAAGGAAGAAAGAAGGTAAACTTCAAATGGCAAGCAATTTTACCTCAAAGGCAGTATGGGAAATTCCCTACCACGGTTTAAGTATTTACATAGGAGATCCAGTGCAAGGAAGCAATAAAAAAGGTCAGCTATGTAATAATTCCTCCAGGCTATGATGAAAATCCACTCTGTTAAATAGGAGACTGACAAGTTAAACTATGTTTGCAGCACATCGTGTTTCTTATCTCCACCTCCTACAAAGCATTTGTCATTGTTCTGCCAACTAGACCCCAAACAATTATGGAGTTACTCAATATATATATATAGAAAGTTATGCATACTGCGACAACTTTACTCAGCGAACACCAAAAGTAATCAATCATCAATCAACTACGCATTAACTAACCAGTTGTGTTGACTATATATATCCTCTACATCCATTCCATTATGTTCAGATTCATTTCGTTCCAATAAAACCTTGTAATTAATTTGTCTTTTTAGGTTACTTTGGAATTCTCTAAAACAACTTGAAATCTCACATTAGTTCCTTCACAAACAAGTGTCTAACCAAAAGTCTCCTAGCAAACACTAGATTTAATTTCAGTGAAATAACAACTAAGCTTAATTTTTCAATTAGTTTGAATGCCTAAAACCATGAGCTAGTTTATGAATGAATTCCATATCCACTGTTCAAAATATTAAAACTCCCTACCAGATTAGCAATGAGGTCAAAGTGGCAAGGTTGGGGGTGTTTAACACCTTGGGTTTCGAGATCTAATTTTCCCGAAAGCAGGATAACTCTATTTATAATTACTTCGCCCCTTCATTATCAAGAAAATAACTACTTCTCCCCTTAAATGGGTACTTAACTAGGTGTGAGTTGTGACTGTGTTACATTCGATCTTTTCAATCTGTAATCTCCCTAACGTGGATTTCCTTGTATCATGCCACTCCACACGAAAGAATAATAAGTCCCCTCTAAGACTAAGAAAGAAATTATAATGACCCAAAGATATATATAGATAAGAATAACATCAATTAGCAAAAACCATAAGCTGCAGTAATTATTTTTCTTCTATCCAAAACTTGGCAGAGACAAATTATTCCTACGTCACAAAGAAGATAATGATGTATTGAAAACTCTCTCCTCTACATAAAATAGCTTCTTTTTTTCCCTTATCCCTCCTATAAACAAAGTGATACACCTAATATTAGGGTATCAACAACAGATCCCCAATAACTAATTTGAAATTCTGAGTAAGTTCAAACTGCTGTCAGTGTACAACAATAACACCCCCAGTGTAATCCCACAAGTGCAGTCTGGGAGGATAGAGTGTCCGCAGACCTAATCCCTACTTAAGTGCAGCAAATCGAAGTATTTACAAAAAGGATAAACGACAAGTAAAACAGATACTGGAGAAAAGCACTAACCTTGACACCATTGCAGCAACTGCTCCAGCCCACAAATGTTTGCTGGTGTTCATTGCACCACGTCCCCGTAACCCAATATTTCGCTTCTTCTCATCCCCATTGCCGTCACTAGACCCTTCCACCTTTGAACTCTCGTCTCCATTACTCAACAAACATTCACTGGAATTCCCAACAACCTCAGTACTCTTCTTAACTGATAAACTCAAACACAAGAAATTACCCCCAAAACCGGCACGAACACTATTTTTTTCTCGCCGGAAAATTGGTCCACTAGGACGAGAAATGGGAGAATGTAACTCACTGGAATCATCAATTGATGATATTTTTAGAAAATTAGTTGGAATTGAAGAAGGAATCAATGGTTCAATAAATAATCCACCAGAAAACAAAATTGTATCTGGATTTTCTACAAGAGTGAGACTTTCTAAGTGTTTAAACCAAATAGTATGAACTCCAGTCATTCTAAATTCTACAGTATAGCGAAGATGAGAAGAAGTTTGCTGGCATTCAATGGGATAATGGAAGGGAAAATGGCAAAGTCACCTTTGCTTATGTCGCCGCACTGAGCAGCTTCAGTCTTGTTGATTATTTTTTTGTGTGGTTTGTACACCATTATTAAACTACCCAAAATATCATTATTATTGGAACTATTAAGTGCAGGCCCTATACTATATACTACTAATAATTAGGTAAACTTACGTAAATATACTATATTAAAAAAATATTTATCATTTATAGCAATAATATTTTTTTCACTTGATCACTTTTAATATATTTATAATATAATTTTAATACATATTACAAAGAACAATTTATTATTTATTTATAATACAAGTTTTATTGATAAATAATACATTTATCATACATTTTAATACACTTATAATACAATGTGTTAATTTCTTATCAAACAAGCATAATAAATTAAAAAAAACAGTTATAATACATATATATTGCATACATAATTCACTTTTAATATATATTTAACATAATATTGCTATAAATGGTAATGAATAAAAAATATCGTTAAAATCAGTAATTATTTATTAAAAGATACTTATCCAAGTATATTTTTCTAATAAGAGTAAGAATAATAATAATACCATAGGTAATTGAAATGAAGAAAGTAAAAATAAAATGGATAAGAAAAAATGTGAGAAATTGAAAGTGTGCTAGTGTGTTTGTCTTGGGAGTTAGTGTTTTGATGGTTAACACATGTATTTGATCGTAAAAAGGCTTAAATATATCATTAAATTTAATGAAATAATTCGCATATATCATTCGTAATGGATATGAGGAAAATGGATCGAAGAAATTAGATTATATCATATGGGCTATGGCAAAATTTGATACTAATTAGATAAGGTATGTATTATTAGTGGGTAATCTATGCCATTTTTAATAAATATTTCATTCGCCTTAAAGTACTTGCGTCTTTACTAAAAGTATTTGTTTCAAAATACTTGTTATTTTAAAAGTTTAAATTAATTCTAATCTTAATAGTAATTATTCTTGAAAACTATAAGTATTCAATGAGGAGAGATTATAGTCATCACACAAATGACGGTAAATAGTCAAATACCTTCTTAATTAATGTCTTCTTAATGAGCTATATGTAAATATAAAATAAATATATGATGCAAAAATATCATATATGATATAACTAATATCGGATGCATAATTGAATAGTGCAATAATGTGTTCAAGGAATCGTACGTGAGGGGGTATTATATTTCAAGTAAACTATGAAGATATCATCAAGTTTACCTATTTAAATTACATATTGATATTGTATTTCTTTTCCTAAGTACATTTGATGAACATATGCTAATGAATCCGAATATTTATTTGAATTAAATGATATTCACTCCATCTATTGTATTAATGCTAATGAATCCGAATATTCGTAATTTTATTTCCTCATATGGATAACGTCTAAGAATTTCCGTTGCACAATTAAGTAATCATGAATTTTGCTATGGTAAAGCCTATATATTTTTATTTTAAATATTTTTTCAAAACTCACTTTGTCATCAGAAAAAATTGAAATAAAATTACAAAATAAGGAATGGAATTATCAGTAATACAATGAAATTTTATATAACTAATCAACTGAAAGACATGATATGAAATTCGAATTAATCGAAATTCAATACAGATCCAAACACCGAACTACATGGGTTAAGTAATCAAGGTCCAAGGACCGATTTGTAATCCTCCCACCTCTTTTTATTTTTCTTCTATATTGTGCAGCAGCAACAACAAAAATGAATTAAAAAATGAGACATGAAAATATCTCCCCGGCCCACCGACTTATAAATACCGCTTTTCCTTCGCGCCATTACATTTCGAATGTTCATTCTCCCAGACTCGACGTTCAACTGAGAGAGAATTGCACAAGACGATCGCTTCGAGATTCCTTTTTCCTGAATTTTCTTCTCCGATACAGTCTAATTCTCAACACGAACACTGAAAGCTAAGTTCACAGAGCCAATAGCTTCGATTTTTCGATTTCTAGGGTTAACATCCTTGCTTTGTGATCGACAAGGCCACAAAAATTAACGTCGTAGGATTCCTACTTCGTGTATGTAGGGGAATTCGATGAGTATTTGCGTTTGATTTGAAAATGAGTAAGCTTTTAGGGTTATCAGGCATGAAAGGCCTTGATCACTTCAAATCGCTGTCAGGATCTGGTGTAGGAGCTGCGAAAACGATGTCTATACCTACGCGCATGTCTTCGGACATGGTTTCTACTGGAAGTTTTGCGAATCTGAAGCTTACAGCCGGTAGTATTTTGATGTATTAGCGTTCTTAATTTTTTTAAGAAATGGATACATTTTCTAATAAATTGCTCATGTTTTTCTATCGTCACCAGAGAAATTGGTGAAGGAGCAAGCTTCTGCTAAAACTGATCTGCAATTGGCGGTAAATTGGTTGAACTGTTCGAATTGAACACCAATGCATGGTTTTGTGTTTTTATGTGTGTGTGTTTGCGGTATCTTTCTATGTCTTTCCTATTTTGTGCGTGTGTCATGTGCCATATATTCAGCTACCAGGTGTAGGATTTTACAGAACACAAAGTCCTCTATATGTTCATATAAATGCAAGTATTAGGTTTCATGTCTAAATTTGAACTCAATAATTAGTAATTTCACTTGTTCTCTAACTATGCAACATCATAATACAGAGCTCAAAATTAAAGAAGTTGACTGAAGAAGTTCATATGCTAGAAGAAAAGTTGAAAAATGCATACAATGAAAATGCTAAGTTGAAAGTGAAGCAGAAAGAAGACGAGAAGCTATGGAAAGGACTGGAATCTAAATTTTCTTCAACAAAGACCTTGTGTGATCAGCTAACTGAAACCTTACAGCACCTAGCTGGTGTGGTTCAAGATGGTATGTAAGCGGAACTTTCCTTTGAAGAATTTCCAGATGCAGAGCAGATGGAACATTCCTTTCTAGCTTTTAATATTATTTTTCTGATTGTGCACTTGAACTCTACAGCTGAGAAAGACAAGGCATCTTTTGAAGATAGACAATCTGCAACTTCTGTTGTTGTTGATAACTTGCAAGACGACTTGAAATCCCTCTCTTTGAGATTGGAATCCTCCGAAGAAACTGTTAGAAATTGTAAGTTTTTAAATGCTTTATTGTGCAATATGTTTTATCCTCAATTAAGAAATTCTATGTAGTCAGAAATCATATCTGCTGCTGAGTAACTAGAGATTTATGCTTCTTAGATCCTAATGTTTATAGTTTCTAACATGTTTTTGGGTTGTCACTAAAGGTAAAAGGGAGTTGAATGAACTTGATATTGAGAAGGAGAAAATGAAGAACTGTTTCATGGTTGAACAGAGCAAATGTACTAGTGTAATTGAGGAGAAAGGTAAATAGCTATGATCTAAGAGCTTTTGTGCTTGCACCTTAACTTTCTAGAAATAGCAGATGTTGCGTAAAAAATGGCTCTACTGTCTGCATCAGCAAGCTAATCCCCTCTTCTTATTTATTTTTTTAGTTCTGTTGTCTATCAAATGCCAGTGCCCTTTGGTTGGATTCATTATGGACCTCACTGAAAAAAAATTACTTAAGCAGCTCAAGTTCTATTTTACTTTTATTACATGGTCGATTTGTTTGTGAACAATCTATGACTGTCTGCTCTTAATTACATAAGAAAGCTCGTAGACTTGTCTATATCTATATAAATGCCCATAGTTTCTCCTTTTTGAATCAATTGTGATTCAAGTCTTTTTTGAGTATATGACTATTGAGTCTCACATTGTTTGTGGGATGGACAGTTGAGCTTCCTCACCTCTTGAGCTAGCTTTTCTAGTTGAGTTAGGCCCATATTCCATTTCAGAGCATGCAAAGGTCTTGGATTCAAGTCTCGCCATCCATTATTCTTTTATAAAATTCCACATGATTAGCCCCATGAAAAATAATCAGGCCCACACGTGAGGGGTCGTGTTGAAGAGATAATAAAGTTAATAAAAGTGTGCTCTCTCGGAAAGCTTAAGCTTTTAGATGAGATGGTCACACACTTTGGCAACAACATCTATCTTTTATGTTATGCTGCTACTGAAACTGTTCACAGTAATTGGAAACAGTTTGTTTGACAATTCAGTTGAAGTCATCTGTCATTTGACATTCTTCTCTATCCATTGGAATTCATACCGTGCGCTTTAAGATTCTTTTAACAGAAACTTTTCAGAGTCTTAGTTTCTACAAAAAAGGTGTTAGCTCTTTAGGACATTTGTCTTGTTAATTAGAAAGGGGAAGTTTTCCTGTTATGCTTCATTCTGTCTAACAAATGTTAGACTGCTGACATAGACCTAAACATCTCTAGTTTTGTTATAATTTTACCTCTTGGTAACTTTCTAGTTCTTATCACTTTTCTCCCTTTATTTACTTGTTTCTTTCTTTTAATTTTTCATAAGATGCCATGATCAAGGAGTTTGAAGCTACTGTAGCAGTTAATGGACTTGCAGTGGAGAACTTGAAGAATAAGTTGGAAGAATTACATCTTGAATCACGATTAAAAGAAGATAAACTGGAGGACTTGAGAACTGCCAAAAAGAATGCGGAGAAAGAAAAGAGTGATCTTGTATCTAAAAATAGCGAATTTGCTAAACAGTTAGATACATCACTTCAGGAGATAAAGAACCTTAATGAGTTTGTGAATGAAATGGTGGTGAAGCTTACTGATCTGGATAGTCAAAGTCTTGCCTTTGCGGAGAAGATTATTCAGCTTACTGCTTTATTTGACTCTGGTTTTGAAATGATGAGAGAGAGGGGGGAACTTGCTGCTCAGCATGCTCAACAAAAGTTTGGCAAGCTCCAGGATCAATATACAAGCATTACATCAGAGAAAAATGCTCTACTGTTGGCTAATAAGGACTTGAAGGATAAGGTCTCTGCACTTCAGAAAGAGCAAGAACATGCAATGGTGCAGCACGCTCAAGAATCCCTTTTAGCAGAAGATCAAATTAGAAAATTAGAGTCTGAAGTAGAACTGCTTCTTTCCAAGAAGAAGGAGATGGAACTGCTGATTAGCAAGCTGCAGGAGAATATTGTCACTCTATCAGATAGTTCAAAACTATCGGAGAATGAAATGGTCGATTCTTCTTACAAGATATTCATGCCTAGTTGCAGTGTCCGATTTAACATAACATGCTCAATTTTTATATGTTGCAGCAAAATTTATCATTGAAATTCTCCGAGATGGAAACAGAGAACAAAGACCATATTGGAAAGCTTCAATCAGACATGCAGAAAAAGGAAGATGAGATTCATGTTTTACGCAAGGAAGTTGACAATTACACGGAAACAGTGGATTCACTGGAGAAGCATGTTACAGAGATTAACAATAAATTGGAGGAGAAAGATCAGCTTGTTCAGGAACTTCAGGACAAGGAGAAACAGTTGGAAGCTGAGAGAGAAAAGGTTTTTACTACGGATACTTTTAGTTCTACAAATTCTATTATAACCAGTACAGTGTGTTCAAATGACTAGTGTTTTGCACCTTGTTGCAGATTCAGGCATCTTTGCTTGCTGCTGAAAGCAAGCTCACCGAATCTAAAAAGCAGTTTGATCAGATGTTAGAAAGCAAACAGCTAGAACTTTCGAGGCATTTAAAAGAATTATCCCAGAAAAATGATCAGGTTAACCTTAAAATATTTTTTCTGTTGTTTTCTCTGGACTTGTTTGATCCTACCCTACAAGTTATGATCGTAAGATCTTGCTCAGGCCATCAGTGACATCCGGAGGAGGTACGACTTGGAGAAGTTGGAAAGTGTCAATCTAGAGAAGGAGAAGGTAGCTACTAATTCTTATGGTAAAGGACATTTGACTGGAAAAATACTGTATGCCTTTCACTTTATTTATTAATCTTCAGGCTGAAAAAATTGTTGGGGAGATGGAAAAGAATTGTGAGTTAAAGCTGTCGGAATGCAGAGAAGAATCTAAGCAGAACTTGAAGCATGTACAGGAAGAACATGCTAATTTGGTATGTGTTGGAAAGGATGCACAATTATCATTTACTTCTTTAGGGTCATGAAATCTTCTATATTTTCTTATGAATTCCAAAATTGGCAGTCTGATAATTCTACTTATCCCTTCTTTAAAGTCATTCTTTGCACACAGTTCAGTTTTTCCTTTCTGTTTTCTAGTTCGACTCCTCTCAGTTATTAGTGTTTCAGTTGCATTGAAGTTCTATAATCTTTCATGATTCTCACGCTTATTTGTTAAGGTTGTAGGGGAACTCTTGAGAACGATGATCTTTATCTAAAAGTTTTGTGGTCATTTATATGAATTATTGAATTTCTCATGATTCTCTGGGAAAATGAATTTTGGGATCTTGCTTAGATCTTTTTAAAAACAGTTTTTCAAGGCTTAAAATGATGTTTAAGGCTAAAAAGTAATTTTTTGAGTTGTTTGTACTGGAACCACGATGGTGAGCAGGCAACCCGGATGTGATTTTTTCACACGTTGTTGAAGCTACCTTCTTCAAGGCAGCTTTTCCCAAAATTGAACTCTATTTAATTTCCTAGATAACCTTTCCTCATGCTAGCGAATGTGAAATATCTACAGAATATGGATATGATTAACTTGCAATCTGTTGGTATGAAAGTAAAAGATCATTATACTAATCCCGTTTGTTACATCTCATGGATTCTATTTTGTCCACCATATATCCGGATGGGCCGTTAGGCTAAGAAATGCTGCCTAAGAAACATAAAACCATCTCTTTGCTTTACTATGTAATTCAGACAAGACCAACACTTCTTGAGCTTCAAAGACAGAAGCTTGTGAATATGTTGAGAACAGACTTCATTTAGCCAGTAGCTGAAGCATTTTTCTGCAGGTATGTCAGATTCAGCAAGCGCACAGCAAGAAGGAAATGAATCTTGTTGCCAGTCACAATGAAGAGCTAAAACGTTCCCGCTTTCAGTATGAAAATGAATTGAGAGAGGTAAATTCTTTTAAACTTAGTTTTTGTGTCTTGGAAAAATTATTCTGCGTGTATATTGCCTTAGTCGCTGATGTGTGATATTTATTTCAGAAAACAAATTCAATGAGGAACGAACATGAAGCTCAGTTAAGAGCTCTGAGACTTGAGCTTGAGGATGACAGCAGAAGACTGCAGGAGGAGTTGTATATGCAGAAGTCTAAAGTATGTTCTCATTGATTTTCTGTTCACGTTGAGTTTTTGTCTTACTGTATTCATGTGTCATCTCAGGAGGAAAAACAGAGGGCTCTTTTGCAGTTGCAGTGGAAAGTAATGGGAGATAATCCAGAAGAGGAAGAAGTGACTTCAAAGAAGGTTTGACTCTTTATTGATTAGATAAGACTTATGCCCGTCTTTTACCCAGTTTCTATCTGCAATCACTTCTTAGTTCAGTGGTTCCTTTCTGATTCAATAGATACTTCAGGAGGATTTGAATTTAATTATCAAAGCTTATTGTGGTATAACTAATAAAAAAATAATTGTCAGTTATATAACCACGTAGCTATACAAAGTCATTGCAGTTGATTTACTAACATATAAATCTGCTGATTGAAGTTTTAAATTTATATGTACAAATAAATCATGTATACTCCCATATTAGGTAGCACTTTTTGTTTTTATAAGGTAAGGTAAACCCATATTAGGTAGCACTTTTTGTTTTTATAAGGTAAGGTAAACCCATATTAGGTAGCACTTTTTGTTTTTATAAGGTAAGGTAAACCCATATTAGGTAGCACTTTTTGTTTTTATAAGGTAAGGTAAACCCATATTAGGTAGCACTTTTTGTTTTTATAAGGTAAGGTAAACCCATATTAGGTAGCACTTTTTGTTTTTATAAGGTAAGGTAAACCCATATTAGGTAGCACTTTTTGTTTTTATAAGGTAAGGTAAACCCATATTAGGTAGCACTTTTTGTTTTTATAAGGTAAGGTAAACCCATATTAGGTAGCACTTTTTGTTTTTATAAGGTAAGGTAAACCCATATTAGGTAGCACTTTTTGTTTTTATAAGGTAAGGTAAACCCATATTAGGTAGCACTTTTTGTTTTTATAAGGTAAGGTAAACCCATATTAGGTAGCACTTTTTGTTTTTATAAGGTAAGGTAAACCCATATTAGGT
>JAJOOS010004882.1:0-37462 GCA_029582725.1 Solanum chiquidenum
GGGAATTTCAATTCAAAAGTGTTTTACTAGCTTCTATTCAATTTGTAGTTATATTTCCTAATTTTACGTTCTATTCTGTGTTTTTGTCTCTTTTAGGTGAGTGCTACTATGTATGCCAAGTACCAGGAGTAAAGGAGTTCTATTGATCCCTTACGACTCAGAACTCGAAAAGACTCTTCGAAAAATGGTGAATGCACAAGAACTGGAGGCACAAAGACAAAGGTTTGGACTAGAAGCTGAAGCCGCTACAAGAGGTATTTATCAGAACGGCGGTAACAACCAACCTAGGGTGGTAGATAAGAATAGAGGAGTGGATGGATTGATCCCTCCCCAGCGCCAACCAATAGGTCAAAGCAGTAGAGCTCAGCATCCAGCGCACATGATGTATGATGAAGATGATGCAGACACTGGAGTGATAGTGTTACCTGCACTACGTCCAGGTGTTAAGTTCACAATCACCAGCACTATGATTCAATTGTTGAACCTTAAAGGTATGTTTAGGGGTACAGCTGGTGATGATGCGAATCAACACTTGATGAACTTTGTGACTATCTGTAAGTCACAAGAGATTCCTGGGGTAAACCAAACAGCAATGAGATTGAGGTTGTTTCCATTGTCTCTTACTGGAGAGGCGACTAACTGATTGAATGTGATACCAGATGACTCCATGAGAACTTGGAATGAGTTGAAGGAAGCTTTCCTGGAACGATTCTTCCCAAAATCAAAAGTGTTTGCAGATGAAGGACGAGAGTAGTACACATAAGCAGCTACCAGGATAAGCAATGCATGATACTTAGTGGAGGTTCAGCCAAAAATTGAATAAATGCCCCAACCATGATCTTACCAAAAGGCATCTTAAACAGGCCTTTTATAGGTCTCTGAATTATGTTACTAAACATGTTATTGATGTAGTTTATGGAGGCTCATATATGAGGAAGCCATTTGCAGAGAGCATGCAGCTATAAGATGAAGTCTCAAAGAACAAAAGAGCATGGTACACTAGATATGCAGAGGCAGGAGAGCTTGGGCATACATTTGAGCTTTCATCTGAACAAAGGAAGAGAGAAGAAGAAAGGGACCAAGACATGGCATATATGAGGACTCAAATAGACTTGCTCACAAAGCACATTGTTGCCAAGTCTGAAAAGGTGAATGTTGTGGGACAGCAGAACATGTATGAAGATCAAGATCTTGACATTGATGAGGAACCTAACTATTTGGGGAATCAAGGAGGTTTCCGGAATTATAACTCTGGAAATCAGGGTTACATTTCTGGGAATGCAGGTCGGAGTTATGCTAGAGATGGTAGTATGAAAGGCCATCATATAGAGATCAAGGAAACTGGCAAAACAGAGAGGGGTATATGAATGACCGCAGTGGTGTATATGTACCTCCAGGTAATAGAGACCGGGCGAGTGGTAGTTCTAGCTGGTCTAAGCTTGAGGACATGATGGCTAAGGTACTTCAGAAGGTTGAGTCAACCGATGCAGGGGTGAAAGAAATGAGAGGTGATTTCTCGAGCATGAGTCAGTTGGTGGACTCCCACACCACCTCCATTAAACAAATAGAGCAACAGTTGGGGCAAATCTCAGCCTCGATGAATCAGAGAAAGAACGGATCACTACCAAGTGATACCATTCAAAATCCCAAGAAGAACGGACACTGTATGGCCATCGCCACCAGGAGTGGTAAAGTTCTTTCTGACCCTATTTCTGCAGATACCAAGTATGAACAGGTCTTGGAGCAAGCTAGCAAAGAGGAGGATGATAATATACAGGTAGATGATCTGGGAGAGGCTTAACAATATCAACCTAAAGCACAACCTTCGAGAGGAAAAGAGTAAGAGGTTCAGGAACACTTGCCCTTACAACAGATTCCCAGGCCACCTCCTCCTTTCCCTCAAAGGCTAAAAAAGAAAGCTGAAGATGGAAAGTTTACAAAATTCATCACCATGCTGAAACAACTTTCAGTAAACATTCCATTGGTTGAAGCCCTAGAGCAGATGCCAGGATATGCCAAGTTGATGAAAGACTTGGTCACCAAGAAAAGAGTTGTAAGTCATGATTTCTCTAACGATGTTCATCATTGCAGTACCATTGCTACCAGATCTCTAGTGCAGAAAAAGGAGGATCCAGGTGCATTCACAATACCATGTACCATTGGTTCAATCAAGTTTGCAAAGCTTTATGTGATCTGGGAGCTAGAATAAATCTGATGCCTTTATCTATTTATAAAAAGTTAGGTTTGGTAGTACCAAAACCTACAACAATGAGGTTGATGATGGCTGATAGGTCAGTAAAGAGGCCAGTGGGAATCCTATGTGATGTACTGGTAAAGGTGGACACTTTCATCTTTCCAGCTGATTTTGTGATTTTAGATTGCGAAGTGGATTTTGAGGTTCCCATAATCTTGGGAAGACCCATTTTGGCCACGGGAAGACCTTTAATAGATGTTGAGAGAGGAGAGTTGAAGTTCAGACTCAACACAGATGAGGTAAGGTTCAATTTTTACAGGTCAATGAAACAACCACGAGATATGAATGTGATATCTGCAATAGAGATAGTCACTGATGAAGACATGAGGGTACCCATAGAAGAGAGAATGGTTGTTGAAACATTAGCAGTAGTACTGATGAACGTTGATGTTGATTTCCGGTCTGACTATGTAGAGACCGTGAATGCCTTGCAGGGTATGGGAGCACATTCATATGCTCCAAAGAAATTGGATTTGGACTTGAAAAATAGGCCAAGCCCTCCAGCGAAACCATCCATTGATGAGCCACCAGTGTTAGAACTGAAACAGTTTTCCACTCACCTCAGGTATGTATTCTTGGGTACTAATAACACTTTACCTGTGATATTGGTTGCAGATTTTAATGAATTGCAGGTACAAGAGGTGATTAAGGTGCTAAAAAGATACAGAAGAGCCATTGGATGGACCATTGCTGATATAATTGGGATACCACCAGGTATTTGTATGCATAAGATCCAGCTTGAGGAAGACTGCAACCCGAGTATTGAACACCAATGAAGGTTAAACCCACCTATGCAAGAGGTGGTTAAGAAAGAAATAATCAAATGGTTAGATGCTGGGGTCGTCTACCCTATCTCTGATAGCCACTAGGTCAGTCCAGTGCAATGTGTGCCTAAAAAGGGAGGCATGACTGTGGTGGCAAATGCCAAGAATGAATTAGTCCCGCAGAGACCGGTCACTGGGTGGCGAGTGTGCATGGATTACAAGAAGCTGAACAAGTGGACTTTGAGGGATTATTTCTCCATGTCTTTCATAGACCAGATGCTTGACAGGTTGGCAGGTAATGGATGGTACTGTTTCTTAGATGGATACTCTGGCTACAACCAGATATCAATTGCACCTGAAGATCAGGAAAAGACTACCTTCACATGTCCTTATGGCACCTTTGCGTTTAAACGCATGCCATTTGGAATATGTAATGAACCAGCCACATTTCAAATGTGTATGATGTCCATCTTTTCAGACATGGTTGAGGACACTCTAGAGGTATTTATGGATGACTTCTCTGTAGTAGGCGATACTTTTGATAATTGTTTGTTGAATCTTAGCAGGGCTTTACAGAAATGTGGGGAAGCCAACTTAGTGCTAAATTGGGAGAAGTGCCACTTCATGGTAAAAGAGGGCATAGTCCTTGGACACAAGGTGTCACAGAAAGGAATTGAGGTCGACAAGGCTAAGATTGAGGTGATTGAAAAATTACCTCCGCCAATCTGTATGAAGGGTGTTCGAAGCTTCCTAGGACACGCCAGATTCTATAGGCGTTTCATCAAAGACTTCTCAAAAATTGCACACCCCATGTGCAAGCTTTTAGAGAAGGAGGTGAAATTTGTCTTTGATGAGACATGCCTTAAAGCTTTTGAGTGCCTAAAAGAGAAACTGATTTCAGCACCAGTGATTATTGGCCTAGACTGGGTGGAGCCATTTGAGGTGATGTGTGATGCTACTGGGACTGCGTTAAGAGTTGTGTTGGGACAAAAGCGCAACAGGATGTTCCATCCGATTTACTATGCTAGTAAGTCGCTAAATGGGGCACAACGAAACTACACAGTCACTGAACATGAACTATTGGCTGTAGTGTATGCTTTTGAAAAGTTCAGAGCTTATCTTCTGGCCGCTAAAGTGATAGTTCACACAGACCATGTTGCTTTGAGATATCTCATGGCAAAGAAAGATGCCAAGCCTAGGCTGATCCGATGGGTATTTCTTCGTCAAGAGTTTGACTTTGAAGTGAAAGACAGGAGAGGTTGTGAGAACCAGGTAGCTGATCACCTGTCTAGGTTGGAAGCTGCGAAGAAGGAAGAACTTGAGCTTGAGATAGAAGACACATTCCCGGATGAGCAGGTATTAGCTGCTACTCTTGACCTTATTCCTTGGTTTGCTGACTATGCTAATTTTTTGGTTAGTGATTTAATGCTTGAGGGACTAACATATCAGCAAAGGAAAAGGTTCATGCATGATGTAGACAAGTACTTTTGGGATGAACCATATCTGTGCAGGGTGTGTGCTGACAATATAGTTAGGTGATGTGTTCCGGAATCCGAAATGTTGCACATTTTGGAGGCCTGTCACTCATCTCCAGTTGGTGGTCATCATGGTGGTGCTCGAACAGCTCACAAGATACTTCAGTGTGGGTATTACTGGCCTATAATTCATCAAGATGCAGTGGATATAGTAAGGAGCTGTGATGTGTTCCAGCGGCAAGGAGCCATCTCTCAGCGCCATGAGTTACCCATGACACCTATTCTGGAGGTGGAATTGTTTGATGTGTGGGGTATTGACTTCATGGGTCCCTTTGTGAGTTAATATGTGAAGAAATATATAATGGTGGCTGTGGACTATGTGTCCAAATGGGTTGAAGCTGTTGCATGACCTGAGAATGATGGAAAGAGTGTCGCTGGGTTCTTGAAAAAGAACATCTTCTCAAGGTTTGGAACACCTAGAGCCATTATCAGTGATGGTGGGTCTCACTTCTGCAACAAAGTCTTTAGTGCACTTCTGACCAAGTATGGAGTAAAACAGCACAAGGTGGCAACACCTTATCACCCATAGACGAGTGGTCAAGTGGAAGATTTCAACAGAGAAATTAAAATAATCTTGGGAAAAACAGTGAATGCCAACAGGACAGATTGGGCACGGAAGCTAAATGATGCCCTATGGGCATATCGGACAGCTTTCAAGACACCTATTTGTATGTCTCCATATCAATTGGTGTTTGAAAAGGCGTGTCATCTACCAGTTGAGCTTGAGCATAGAGCACTCTAGGCGTTGAAGAAGCTGAATCTAAATTTGAGTGAAACCGCAAACTTGAGGCTAGATCAGATCAATGAGATGGATGAGTTCCGTCTGAGGGCCTATGAGAGGGCTGCACTATATAAGGAGAGGATGAAGCTATATCATGACAAGCATATTGAGAAAATGAACTTTACTCCTGGTGACTTGGTGTTACTTTTCAACTCTAGACTGCGTCTGTTACCAGGAAAACTAAAGTCTAAATGGTCTGGACCTTTTAAGGTCACATAGGTTTTTTAATCCGGTGCTATTGAATTGGAAAATGAGAAAGGCGAGAGGTTCAAAGCTAATGGTCAGCGAATCAAGGCATATTTGGGTGCTCCTGAGGATGTGAAAATTGTGGAGGAATGTAAACTTGATGAAGTCTGAGTAATCAAGTAACCTGTGTCGCGCCGCGACGTTAAATTGTGCGCTGCTTGGGAGGCAACCCAAGATGTAATTATATTAGGTATGTTCTCATTTTCCTTATTTTTCCTTATTTTTATAGAATCACTGTGTGTTGAGGTGTGCAGGAGAGAATAAGGGGAAAAATGCAGAAATTGGTGCAGACTGAACTTCACGATCAGTATTATGAACCGTAGAGATTTTCACGGGAACTATCACGATCCATCAACTGGAGGACTAAATTTGGAAGCTACTGGAAATTGCATAAAATAGGGTTCACGGAGGGGTTCACAGTCTGTCATATATTGTACGAGCCGTCTAACCTCTCCTGAACCTCAGGTAGGAATCTCAGTTCCAAGTCAACATCACAGATAATTTCACGAACCGTGATTCCTTTTACGGGCAACTTCACAGTCCGTCGTCTGCACTAAGGTAAGTTTCTTTGCCAGGGTAATGTCACGAATAGATCCACGAACTGTGATATCTTCCACGAGAAGTTTCACGGACCGTAATCTACTACCCAGTAACACCGATGACCCGACCCGACCTGCGCGTAACCCAACTCATAAATTAAAATGTATTTATTGAGTCCAAAGGACAAAACATCAAATTCTCTCTTTTTCTCCTCCATAAAAGTTATCTAATGAATAATTGACCATCATTCATAAATAAATCCTACATCTACCTAAGAATCGAAACCCTAAGTGTTCAATTGTGCAAGTGTGTCTAGCTATTTCTCAATTTTGGTTTCTTCAATCCAAGTAAGTTGAGTTTTAATGGTTTGCACAGTTACATCTTGTCTATACTGACTTCGATTTTCTTGACTTCAGTATGCATTTGTGATGATTAATTGCTAAACTATTACTTAATTGGAGTAGGTAAGACGAAATTGGAAATTTGTAGTTATTCTTGTGTGTTGATCGATCACAGGGGGGTAAAATCTGTAGGTCAGGTGGTGAAATTTAGGTTACTTAATTTAGTTGAATAAGTAGTAGTGTAGGGTTTAAAGTATGAGAAGATCCTGTGTTTTTACAACAATGGGGGTTAAGTTAAAAAATTTGATATTGGGAAAAAGGTGATTGACCTATTGCCCAGTGTAAGACTACTGTAGGTTGTACGGACCGTGGAAGACATTACGGGTCGTGCAATTTGTCGTAGACCACATTTGAAAATCAACCAAGCCCTCTGTGGTCCTCTGTTAAAGTTCACGGGCATTATCACGGACCGTGGTTCACTCCATGGGCCGTGAAACCTTCCGTTAACATCCCTTTAGTTAAATGGCCAACAATTCCTTGTACACTCTGATCCTGTTTAAAATCCACGAGGGACATCACGGTCCGTGGTTTATACCATGGCTCATTCAAGTGCTCGTAGAGTTCCCTTGTTTGTATTTTTAATTTATTTTTTTAGTTATTTAGTTTTTGTTAGTATTGTGATTATGTGGCCCTTCCCGATGATAGATTGGGTGACGGTATTCTTAAGGCAAGGCGTCACGATGATATTACACAGGGGAAGTCTGAGTACCCGCTAATTTGTCATTTTATTAATGATTGTACTGAATTGGTGTTTTGCTTCTCAGGTACAATGGGTCCTAGAAGAAAGAATGATAAAAAACCTACTCCTGTCACCGCTTCACAATCAGAGGATCATGACGACTCCGAAGCGAGTGGGTCTGAGGTGCAAATAAATGTTACACGTGAAGATCACTCACCTCGGGCTACTAGATCATTGGCTAGGAGAGATATTCTCCAGGACTCTCCTCCTCAATCTGAAAAGAGAGGTAGTAGTTCCGAGAATGGGGAAAACTCGGGAAGTCAAACTGATACTGCTGCTGGTAACAAATCTGCAGATGATTCGGGGGACAGTGCTGAATCTGAAAGCGGTCCTCAGGCCGACCCAAGTACTTCTTCACTTGTGTCTACCACATAAGCTGAAACTGGAGTACCAGCGGAAACAATTAATAGATAAGATGAGGAGGAAATCACCGATGATGATACCATGGTGATGTATGTGAACGCTCAGGAACCTGACCCTGCATTGAGACCACAGTTGATTGCTTGTTATCGCTCCATGTGGACTGTCAACAGGTCTAAAGAGTTCTTCGACAATGGTATTGTGAATAAAACTGGGGGCTTCAAGAATCGAGCAATTATGCCTGAGACTAGGGTGGTGGTAGCTGATGTCAAAACATTCTCGGACATCTATCGGATATTTCAGCTCTATCAGTTCGATTGGATGGAAAATGCAGCTGGTGAATACTCTAGCCACCTGACCAGAGAATTTTATTCCTTGTATGTACCTACATTGAAGAATTTCGCTGCGGATACAGAGACCACGAAGCGTGGACAAAAAGACATGGCTAGTACCTGGGGTCCACTCAACTCAATCATAGTTAGGGGTAAATCAATAGATATTTCTGAGGCGTCGATTAACAGAATATTGTATGATCCAGAATACACTGCACCCGTTTCAGTTGGCCTTTTCGAGGGTAAACATCATGAGGTCACCAGTGATGCTACAATGGAAGATCAGACTTCTCGAGAAAGGGTTTTACGCTGGATTGCGAAGCAAATTGCCATAGATGGGGAAAATGTAGGTTGGGTCGCCACAACTCCAACACTTATCACTAAAGCTTCGCTGTCTTTTCCGGCCAAGGTTTGGTGGGCTGTTGTCCGAGCGCAATTAAGACCGACAGCTAATGATAACATTTTGTCCCCTTCCCTAGCCTCGTTAGTAGCATGTCTTATGGTAGGTTACCCGGTCAATGCAGGACGGATAATAGCAATCGAGATGAGAGACAGGGCACTAAATGAGAGAGTTGCACTTCCTTTTCCCTGTCTAATAGGGAAATTATGCCGAGGAGCGAATATTCCTACGAATAGCCTAGTTGACAGATGGGGTGAAACATTTCGACTAACCCAGGTTTCAAAAATCAAGGATGTCACGAACCATCTCTTTGACGTAAAATTTGTCGCTGTGATTACTTTAGTTGTTGTTCCACATGTCCCACTTGATATCCCCCAGGCAAGTAGAGATCCAAAACAGGGAGAGTCATCACAACCGTCCACAGAGGCACCACCACCTCCTGCTTCAGCCTCCCAGACTCTAGGTACCTTTGTCACTATTCCTATGCTTTTTCTTGAGAAATTGGTTGCAAATAAGCTCCAGAACAGGGCATTGGTAGACCAGATTGTGCTCCGGATGCCCCAGCTGATAGAGACAAAGGTATTAGCTGTGAAAAAGGAGATCAAAAATTATATGAAGATGGAACTATCAGTCCTAAAGGACAGAATGAGTGGTTTGGAGAACCTTGTTCAGGATCACTTCTAGGCTATCGATTCAGCAGATACTGAAGAGTTCAGAGCCCAGTTGGCTGAGATGCGCACTCAAATTGCTAAGCTGGCTGAAAAGCCAGCAGAGGTGCCCACTCCAGCCATGCCAGAGTCGTTGATACAAATGTTAAGTCAGGCACCATCCACTCAAACACTCGATGATCTTTGGGGAGCACCTCCCCCAAGTAAATCCGGCAAGAGAAAATAGATAGCTGGAGAACTTGATGAGGAGACCCCTACTGACCCAGCTAGAGAGGCAAGAAGGCACGAAAAGAGAGCTCGTAGAGCATCAAAGAGGGAAGCTAGGGAGGATGAAGCCCTTGAACAACAACAACGAGATGCAACCTTAGTTGGAGCTTCTAGTAGTGGTGCACCTGTTTCGCCTAATGAGGACCACATTGATCGTGTCCCGAGATCTGAGAGTACACCCATTGATAAGGCTGCCAATGTTGATTCGACTAACGGCGTCTAGAGCACCGTAGGTATGACCCCTCCTCCTAGACTATCTATTTGATTGTTTTATCTCGACTTTGAGGACAAAGTCCTTTTTATTTAGGGAGGGGGGTGGTCAGCAACCGGCCATAGCTGTTAGAAAAACGGAGGTTGTCTCTTTGTATTAATTTTTTTGGTGTTTTATGTATTGAGCTGTGCAGCAGCTACTCTGTGAATATTGAGGACCTGAATCTGAGTTTGACTGTTAGGATCTTTAGATGACATCTTAGATACTGATATGTTGAAAGTGGCTAATCTGACCAATTAATTGGTGAACCAAGAAAGTAATAAAATACAAAATCATGTGTAGTGTGTGAGTAAGTTTTGATTGGAGTCTAACACTAGGAGGAGAAACTAGAACTTGCCTAAGTAGTCTTGGTTGAATCTAAAAATAACCGGATAGGAAAGGATCAGTAGGCCATTTTTGTTAAACCAGTAAAAAGCCAAAAATAAAAGAACCAAATGAAAAGCTTATCACTTGAACCCAATTTGAGCCTTAAATCAGTCTTTGTTCTTACCCAACATATATCAAATCCTTGGTTCTTCAAAGGTACACGATATCACAACTCAGGCCAAAAGCTTAAGTTGAGGGTGATTGCAATCCAAATAGAAAGAAAAAGGGAAAAAGAACGGTCAAACAGTGAGCTGAGTTAAAAAAAGAAGAAGTTGTGCTACTGGGTCGAGCTGAAATAAAGAAAAAGAGAGAATCACTCAGAAAAGAGTATGTGAAAACGAAACTTTGGGAAACCAAGGAATTAGTCACTCACGAAATAAAATATACATTCCCTATCCCCAAGCCTATGTTACAAGCAAATAAAGTCCTACAGTGATCCTATTCCGGATGTTTGAAAGATAAAGTGTAGAAAGCAAGGGCAAGCCTATGGTAGTTTGTTGTTAGTGTTAGAAGTTTATTGAGAGCGTGAGCGTAGTACTCAGTCCCTACCATTATGAGTGAGGGACTTCTTTGGTGTGACAACACAGTGGTTGCATTTGAAAGTAGATTGTGTAAGCTGATAATTCGTAGGTATAAGCATGATTGACTGTGAGTAATAAGATGTCATGTATTAATCCTTACATGTTAGATTCAGAGGTCTGGGATACAAATGATACTTGAAATAGTTGTTGCGTAGTGTCATAAATCTGGAAATGAATTGAGGGCTGATTATATTTGTTTGTTTTCTCATCACTTGAGGACAAGAAATGGTTCTAAGTTGAGGATGTTGATGTGCCACGAAATCGTGGCACATTTGATGCTTAATAACTATGAACTAATACTGGAATTAAGTGATATGTCGGGAATATTTGATGGGTTTGTTAATTGTGTAGGCAGAATCTGGGTTGTACAGAAAAAGTAGCAGAACTGATGTCGACCAAGTGAAGTTCACGGCTAATGTAACGAACCGTTAACTTCATAACGGTATGTGGTTGAGCTCGTGAAAGTGGGGAAGAACTGGGCCTTGAGAAGATGAAGAGCAAGAACAACCAAGTAAAGATCACGGAGGGGTATATGTGCCGTTGTTCTTACCACGGACTGTGGTACCTACCGTGAAGCTAAACCAGTATAAAAGCAGGAAAGAGTTGAAAGAAGGTTGAAGCCCAAGTGAAGACCACGGGTGACTTCACTGGCCGTGGTCCTCACTATGGACCGTGGTAGCTCTCGTGGTACATTTTCCAGTGACCAAGTATGAATACCCACTCTGGTGAAGCTCCAAGGCAAGACCACGGAGGTCTTCACGGACCGTGAAGACCTTGACGGGTCGTGGGAGTGGTTGTGACAAGGCCCGACAATTTAGTCCTAACTTGATTAGGACTCATTTTAAACATTCTTTTATTGAATTACTTTAGGTCGTTTTGAAGGGACGATTCAGCATGGGATTTTTTTTAGGGAAAAAAAATAAGAACGGAGGCTTACTTTGAGTTTGAGATTTTGGGATTCAGATTATTGTCATCGGTTGGAAGTTGTTCATTTCGATCTTGAGATTATCAAGTGGTTGTTGATTTACCAGTTATTTTCGTAAGTACCTCTTAACATTTTTTCATTATCCAGTATTGATTCTTTGTGTAAAAACATGCGTGGCTAAACGTCATGACTATGTGTGTGGGATCTATGATGATATTCTAGTTGCGATTTCGTTAAATGAGTAAAAGGCAATCTTTGTTTACAACCTGTAGTTTACACCTTTCATTATCATTTTAGTCTATTGAGTGCACGCTTTAGACAGGCCTGTATCTGGTGTTTGTTCGAGAGAAAAGCATTATTTGGGAAAAAGCTAAACTAAGTTTACGAATTAGAGTTAAAGTTGGATTTCAAGAGAAAGGATCTTTAACACCATATCAAATTAAACGAATTCCAATATCGATAACACTTTAAGTTCGAGAGAATTAGAGTGAATATTATCTGATTAGGCTGAGAAGCATTAGATTTATTTAATTCGCAAAAGTTCTGTAAACCTTGATTTACCTGACACTCAATTTATGGGAGAGCATTATAATCGATGTCATAGTGAACACAAAAACCTGGTTTCCTTAAATTGATTGAATCAACTTACAATGAGATCTTTTGTGAACTACATAACTAAGTTTTACTAGAATACTTTTCAATCAGACCCAAATTTACTTTCCTTGTTAATTGTTTACTAAATAATAACGACGATTGAGTAAACGCGACAGTGAAACTTTATCTGTAAAGAAATTCTCTGTGGGATCGACCTCAACTCTGGTTGAGTTCTGTAATTTGACAATGACCGTTTACATTCCTTATATGGGGTGTAAGTTTGCACGTATCAGAGCTGCAGATGAAGACCTGACCGAGACGGAAACAATTATGATAGATGATGTTGTGCAGGCCTTCCTAGCACCTATTGTTGATTCAGTGGAGCTGGTCCTTCTGGAGTCACTCCGGGCACTGAAGCCCAGAGAGATAGAGCAACCGATTAGCCAAGATCACCTCTTTACCTCCCTCTCTGTCTTTCTTTATTTAACATTTTGGATTCTGTGTTATTTGCATTTGAGGACAAATGTTTTTATTAGTGGTAGGGTGAGTCCCACCATTGTGTGCTATTGATGTTTGTTTTTTGTTTGTATTTGGGCTGTTCTATATAAAAATTGTGTTTGATATTCTATTTCTGTGGATGTTTAAGCTTATGGCTAATTTTATTTTAAATTACTGACCCTTTCTTCTGAAATGTTTTTGCCACCTTTTGTGTGTCAAATGTGGTTGTTCTTTAGCAAAAATTGAGTCTCGGTTCCGATCAATACCGATGACTCAAATAGTGCTCATGATCGAATGAGCTTGAATATGCAGCTACAACGAGGATAAATGATGATCATTGCACACTAGCGAAAGTGTGGAGTCTTGTTTTACTGTAGTGTCAATGTCTAGTGTGATGATCTTACTTTGAACCATGCATGATAGATCCTAGAATTTGCCCCGTTGGGCCTGTCAACTGAGTGATGTTATCTCTTTATATTATCTTAGGAAACTTCTAAGAGCGTGCGCCAATTTGATATATACCTCTTTTGTGACCTACCTTGTGAGTGTGTGAACCACTTTTGAACACCCCTTGAGCCTTACCTTTCTTTGGAATAAACTTGATGAAATCATAACCTTTGTTTATCCATTACCCATAATCCTCATGAAGTTGTGGTTAGTTGAATAGTCAACTTAGGCTAAAAGCCTAAGTTGAGGGTGTGGTGAAAAGAAAAAGTAAATCAAGAAGTGCAAGAAAGTCCCTCTTACCCATGGTTTTGAGAAAAATGGAACCCCTTCATAAAAAATAAAATAAAATTGTGGAATAAAGTACAGAAGAAATGGGGATTCCAAAACAATCCATGGAAAGTGAATAATAGGATGACTTATGAGCACTAAAGAGAATGATGAAAGAAAAGGAAAAGAAGTGTTGTGAGCACCACATTTCATTAGGATGAAAGTCACTGTGCCTAAATGACCATACCTTTGCACACAGCCCCATTACAAGCCTTGAAAAGACCTTTTTTTTTTATCTTGAGTGAGCTGAAACAAATGTTGATTGAAAAATACTAGCAAACCTATGGGTGAAATTATGCATTGTGTTCTTATTTGTGAATGTGAGCATTGCATCTGATTCTGAATTTTTAAACTGCAAGCCATTGTATGAATATGGAATCATTCCTTGTGTGAGGGAATTTGAACACTTTGGTTGAGCTTGAACTTGCATTTGAAGCAAGTATTGTGAGCATGAGGTTATTTGATATTGGTGAGTCACAACTTGAATCTTTGAGTGCACATTTGATCTTTGCATAAGAAAATTGAGTCTTGTTGTGTGCATTCATGATTGAGTGTTGTGTAGCACTGTTCGATAGACCCTTTTTGAATTGCTGAACTTGAGTTTGCTTGAGGACAAGCAAAAGTTTAAGTTGAGTGTGTTGATGAGTCCACAAATTGGACTCATTTAGGGCTATATTTTGATAGAATTAGTGTCCTCAAATGCATATTTACTCTCAATATCTGATGAAAACCCTTAAGTTTCAGGTATTTGGAGTTTGAAGGAAAGCATGGACATTACTTAGCAAAAACGGGAACAAAGGCAGTTGAAAGAACGAAGAAATAAAGACCTCAGAATTGCCGAACCCATTCAGCGAGTTGCCAAAAGGTCTTATCCTCACCTTTTGTTCCAGAATGCTGAGCCCTGAAGGAAACGATCAAATCGGCGATGAAAAGAAGCAGCCAGCATATCGCCGAGCAGTTTCGTGAAGCTGTACTATGTCGCACAATGATCCAAACACGACGATGTTGAAGGATTGAGCAAGAGGGCGATGAAACATACCAAAGGGAGGATCGTCGAGTTGATCGGCGATCTCGACTAACGACATCAAATGATTCACTAAAGCACAAATTTTTGAAAACTATAGATACTCGTTGAGAGTTGTAGCTTAGTAACAGATTTTTAATATAGAATTTTTAACATAGACTTTTGAGTTCTAAGCTTGGAGAGGGATTTGAAGAACTTGAAGATTCAAAGGATTTCAACTCCAAGATTTTGCACTTGGGTCTTGAGTATTCTTCACTTTTGACTTGTTCTAAGACTTAATATTGCATGCCCATTGATGGAAACTGAGTTTGGTATACAGTTTTACCACTTTTATATGTGTAGCTAAAACCCCAATTCTTAGGGTGTGATTTTGTGATATGGGTTAGATTATCTGTTGGGTCTTGTTTGTTGATGATTTATTTGTTGTTTAGATGTTATTTCGTTTAGTAGTTATGGTGGAACTTAATGAAATTGTAGTTGCAAATACGATTTCACCTTTGTGTTTTTCGCTTGCTCGAGAGAGAAGTCATAAAACTAAGACTACTAAATTGATGGCCGGTAGGAGTGGGTCGACATGAGGTTCATCTCGAGGGAGTGAACCCTAGTCCTTCTATCACACACTCAGCTCGAGAGAATGAGTGGGCTAAGGTAGAGGTTGTTTTTCATGCGGCAAGTAGGTGTCCGAGAGGAACCCATTTGTTTTGGGGTAAGTTGCTCGAGAGAGAATTTACCCCTACTATAGTCTAGCCTAGTCACAAATATTCAACAGATTTATTATCAAAAGCATGTACCCAATAGTTTAGTTTATCCTGTATTCCTATCACATCCAAAGAACCCCATCTCCTTAATTAGCACACTTCGCATTTTTGCTTACTTGTGACAAAAACCCCCATCGTTAATTGACACTTTTGTGTCACCCCTTATATTTATTATGTTTGTATTCGACAATGTTTTCAGCTATGACTAATTAGCACTTCATTTTATTTTTCTACTAATTTTCAAAACCAATCGTTGTGGGAACAATCCCAACCCTTGGTTAGGTTATTATACTACTGTACGATCATAGACACTTGCATTGTAAGTTGTGTCTTGATTACGCAAACATCATAGAGGTCGGGTTTCAAAAGTAATCTCATGAGATGGAAGCTCCCCCATAGTAGATGCCAGGTTTCTAGTGCAATCGCCTTATCCCATAACTATGTGCCCCCATAGGATGATTAGCTAGTGGATCCACTTAAGCTAGAAGTTCATGGTTTTACCTTAGGAAAGTAGAACCGTCCTTTTCGTTCTGGGAGAAACCGGGGATCAGGTTATAGCTCACATGGTTGCATGTCGGTTAAGGCAAATTTCCCCACAAGTACTAACGAACTAAAGTTACTTGAAAAAGTATCTCACATGAGTTCAAAGGTTTTAAAGATGGTGTCAGCTTGCATTGATCATTATTTTATGACTTATGTTTTATAAATCTTTTATATCATGTTTTAGCTTGGTCAATTGCATGTCATGAAATAAAATGTCCTTTTTAACATGTTTTAAATGTTTTATGCATGGCTATCATACTTGTTACATTTTTTGTACTAACGCATACTCTTGCCTACATTTCCCCAAATGTAGGGTCCGAGACACAGGTTTTTGAGTCTCGTGGATAGTAGTTGAGTTCGTGATTTCCCGAGCTTTGGTGAGTCCTCATTCTTCGTGGATAGAGTTATTGGATTAGTTTCTTTCATTTTTTTAAACATGATGTATGGGCTATGCCCAATTTCATTCTATTGTATTAGATGGCAATGATGAGACGTGAGTTTAGACTTCTGCTTTTTGTTTTATAAAATGATTTTGACTTGAACAATTTTTTTACTCTCATTGTTTTATTTCTTATGTTATGAGAACTAAGTGCCTTGTATGGAGTCCTTCGGGGTTCTATATGCCATGTTACATCTAAGGGGTACCTCTGGGTCATGAAATTTTTTGGCAATCAGAACACAAGGTTTAGAATGGTCCTAGGTTGTGTCATAAGCTAAGTCTAGTAGAGTCTTGTTCATAAGTGTGAAGCGCGCAACATTTATGAATCAGAGGCTACAAGATTAGTAGGAAACTCCACTTCTTTCATTACTCTTAAGTCGTGCGATAGAGTCGAACTCTATAAAGTCTCTCTCCTAATCCTTATCCTATGTTCTTCAGGATATGGTTACCTGAAAAGGTTATACTAGAAGGAATGTGAGGGAGAATGAGGAACAAGAAGCTTCTCCCCAAGCTCTTCAAGTTTCGATCAATCGTTTGGCCGAACAAGTTTCCAATGTGGAGTTTAGGGCTGCTTTCCAAGTGTTGACTCAAGCGGTGATGGCCCAAGAATATAGGTAGGTTGCGATTTTCATGAATCAAAATATGGGTACGGCGGCTTCAAGGGTGAGGGACTTTGCAACGATGAACCCTCAGGAGTTTCATGGTTCCAAATTTGAGGAAGATCATCAAGAGTTTATCGATGAGGTCTATAAGGTTTTGATGATCATGGGAGTTACGCCGGTAGAAAAAGTAGAGTTGGTCGCTTATCAAGTAAAGGTAGTACATCAAATATGGTATAATCAATGGGAAAAAGGGAGAACGGAAGATGCAGGTCCTCTTGATTGGGAGAAGTCAAGGTGCTCAAGTTCATTAACCTCTGGCAAGGGAGTATGAGTGTGAGTGAGTATACTCTAAAGTTCACTCACTTGTCAAAATATGCTCCAACAATGGTTGCAGATTCAAGGGCTAGAATGAGTAAGTTTATTTAGGGGGTGTCCGAAATGGTGGTTAAAGAGTGTCGGACCGCCATGCTCATTCATGACATGGATATCTCTCGTCTCATGGTACATGCACAAAAAATTGAGGAAAAACTTAAGGAAAAGTCTAGAGAGGTAAAAAGGGCAAAGATCGACGATGGAAATTTTTCTCATGCAAGTTCTTCCTAGATTCCGACAATTATTTTCTGGATAAGATTCCTCTAATGCTCCCCTAAAAATCAACAAAGATAGGGTGTCAAACCCTAATCCCGAAGGAGGTAATGGTAGTGGATCTTCATTGTCTAGGTCTACTTGTACTAAGTGTGGAAGGAAGCACGATGGTAAGTGTCTAGCCGGCACGGATGGTTGTGGTAAATGTGGTCAGAAAATGAGGGATTTCTTGATGCTTACAGCTAAAGAGAGAGCGGGAAAGCAAGCTACTCTTAGTGGTTCGCATTCCAATGCTCCTAAGCAAATCCATTTCTATGCATTCTAGACTCGTGGTGAACGAGAGAGTTCTCCTGATTTGGTTACTGGTACATTTAAAGTTTTTCAACTAGATGTATATGCGTTACTTGATCCCGGTGCTACTTTGTCTTTTGTGACGCCATATGTGGCTATGAGTTTTGATGTCCTTCTCGTTGTGTTGTTAGAACCTTTTTCTATCTCTACCCCTGTTGGTGATTCTATGGTGGGTAAGAGGGTGTATAGAAAGTGTCCCATTTCCTTGTCTCATAAAGTTACTCTTGTTGACTTGGTAGAGCTTGATATGTTAGATTTTGATGTTATTTTGGGTATGGATTGGCAGCACCCATGTTATGCTTCTATTGATTGTAGAACTCGTGTAGTCAAATTTTAGTTTCCAAATGAGCCTGTCCTAGAGTTGAAGAAGGGAAATTCTATGCCTAAGGGTAAATTTGTCTCTTGTCTTAAAGCTAGAAAGCTGATTTCTAAGGGTTGCATTTACAATCTTATTAGAGTGAGGGATGTAGATTCTGAAACCCCTTCTCTTGAGTCGATCCCTGTTGTGAATGAGCTTTTGGAAGTGCTTCCAGATGACTTACCTTGTATTCCTCCTGAGCAAGATATAGACTTTGGTATTGATCTTCTCTCATATACTCAACCTTTTTCTATTCCTCCTTACCGTATGGCACTGAAAGAACTTAAGGAGTTGAAAGAACAATTGAAAGACATGTTGGATTAAGGCTTCATCCGTCCAAGTATCTCTCTATGGGGTGCTCTGGTTTTGTTTGTTAGAATGAAGGATGGTTCTCATCGTATATGTATAGACTATCGTCAGTTGAACAAGGTGACTATTAAGAATAAGTATCCTCTTCCAAGGATAGATGGGTTATTTGACCAACTCCAAGGGGCAAGTTATTTCTCTAAGATTGATCTTTGATCGGGCTATCATCAATTGAGGGTGAGAGAAAATGACATTTTGAAGATGACTTTTCAAACTCGGTATGGTAATTATGAGTTCCTAGTAATGTCATTTGGTTTGACTAATGCTCCGGTGGCATTTATGGACTTGATGAATAGAGTGTTTAGGCAATACCTAGACATGTTTGTGAATGTGTTTATCGATGATATTTTTATCTACTAAATGAGTGAGAATGAGCATATGGATCATTTGAAAATCGTGTTGCAAGTTCTTACGGACCAACAACCTTTTGCAAAATTTAGCAAATGTGAATTTTGGTTCAGATCCCTAGCTTTCCTTGGTCATATTGTCTCAAGTAAGGGTATTGAGGTAGATCCTAAGAAGACGAATGTGGTCAAAAGTTGGCCTAGACCTCTAACGCCCTCAGAAATTAGAAAATTCTTGGGTTTAGCCAGTTATTACAGAAGGTTTGTTGAGGGGTTTTCTTCTATCGCCTCTCCTTTGATGGCTATGATTCAAAAGAAGGCTAAGTTGATATGGACCAAGATGTGTGAGAAGAGTTTTCAAGAATTAAAAGATAGACTTACTTTCTCTCTGGTGTTGACCTTACTAGAAGGGACGGATGGTTTTGTGGTTTATTGTGATGCTTCAAGAATTGGGTTAGGGTGTGTACTTATGCAAAATGGGAAAGTGATTGCCTATGCCTCAAGGCAACTTATAGTTCATAAAAATAATTATCCAACCTATGACCTTGAACTAGCGGCGGTCATTTTGCCTTAAAGATTTGGAAGTATTATTTGTATGGTATGCATGTAGATGTGTTTACCGACCACAAGAGTTTGAAATATGTGTTTAATCAAAAGGATTTGATCTTTGCCAAAGAAGGTGGCTTGAGTTATTGAAAGATTACGACATGAGTGTTCTTTATCACCCCGATAAAGCTAATGTGGTAGCGGATGCTCTTAGTCGGTTATCTATGGGTAGTGTCGCTCATATTGTACAAGAAAAGAAAGAGTTGATTCGAGATGTTCATAGATTGGCTTAATTAGGTATTCAATTGCTGGACTCCACCAAAGGTGGTGTTATGGTTCACAATGGTTCCTAATTATCTTTTGTGGACGATGTGAAAGCCAAGAAAGGTCTCGATCAAATTTTGGTAGAATTGAAAGAGGCGATATTTAAGAAATCCGTTGAGGCCTTCTTCCAAGGGAGGGATGGGGTACTTAGATACCAAGATCGGTTGTGTGTTCCAAATGTTGATGATTTAAGGGAACAAATCTTGGCTGAAGCCCATAGTTTGCGGTATTCCATTCACCTGGGAGCCACCGTGATTTGCGAGAATTCTACTGGTGGAATGGGACGAAGAAGGATATTGCGGGATTTGTGGCTAAATGCCCAAATTGCCAACAAATGAATGTTGAGCACCAGAAACCGAGAGTTTTATGCCAAGATATTAGAATTCCTACTTGTAAGTGACAAGACTTGAATATGGACTTTATTGATGGTTTGCCTCGCACCTAGTGACAACATGACTCTAATTGGGTGATAGTAGATCAGATGACGAAATCATCTTATTTCCTTCCTGTCAAGATTTCTTATTCGGCGGAGGACTGTGCCAAGCCAAACTTGAAAGAAATGGTAAGGTTGCATGCAGTGCCTTTGTCCTATCCAATTCACTTCTCAGTTTTGGAAGTCATTCCAATAGGGTCTCAGAACTACGGTTAAGCTTAGTACGACCTTTCATTCTCAAATCGATGGGAAAGTGGAGTGTACTATTTAGACTTTGGAATATATGTTGAGGGATTACGTGATTGATTCTAAGGGTAATTGGGATGCTCATTTTCCATTAATTGAGTTTGCCTATAATAATAGCTATAACTCGAGTATCGATATGGCTCCATTTGAGGCACTATATGGAAGGAGGTGTAGATCTCCCATAGGTTGGTTTGACTTGGGTGAAGTTGTCCTAATAGGTCCTGAATTGGTCTATGAGGCCATAGAGAAAGTTCAACTTATTAGAGAAAGGTTGCAAACGGCTCAAAGTCAGAAAAATTCTTATGCCGATGTGACAAGAAGGGATCTTGAGTTTGACCTTCCTGATTGGGTTTACTTGAAAATTTCACCTATGAAGAGGCAATGAGATTTGGTAAGAAAGGGAAGTTGAGTCCCCTATATGTAAGCCAATATCAGCTTTTGAGGCGTGTTGGTAAGGTTGCTTATGAGTTAGATTTCCCAAATGAGTTAACATCGGTGCATCCGTTTTTACATCTCTCTATGTTGAAGAAATATGTTGGTGATCCGAAATCCATATATAGTCTACTTAGAAGGGTTGGGAGTTGACGAGAGTCTTTCTTATGAGGAAGTTCCAGTTGGGATTTTAGAACGGAAAGTCAAGAAGTTGAGAAATAAAGAGGTAGCTTCCGTGAAAGTACTGTAGTGGAATCAGTTAGTTGAGGGTGCTCCTTAGGAGGCTGAGGCTGATATGATGTCCCGATATCCTCATCTTTTTGTTTCTACTCCTACTGTAGCTTGAGGTAATGAGTTCCTCTTGATTTGACCTTTGTATTGGGAGTCATATGTTTTTATGTGTTTACATGATTTCCTTATGTTATGCATGTTCATGAAAAAGTGTGTTTGAAAGAAAATGAGTTTACATGCTTAATTTTCCTCATGTTCTTGTGCATTGAGTTTGAGTTGCCTATAGACTTCATGAGATGAAATAATGAACATGCTTTCACTATGCTTTTTTGAGAGTGAATTGCATATGGGCTTCATCAGATTGTGTTAAGCATGCTTTTAGCTTGGAAAAGGTAGTTCCTTCTAGAACATGAGTAATTTTGAAAATTCATGCATATTGGGTAGTTAGATGTAGTTTCTACCTCCTTGTAATGCATTTGAGTTTGTTGAGCTTGGAGTTGATGTTTCCTCCATATTTATGTGCATTCCATGCATAATGGGATGATAGAGTTAGTTTCACCCCTCTTATGATGTTTTGAGAACATCCTAACTTGGAGTCGATAGTTCCTCCTTGATTTCATGCATTGCATTGTTAGGTTGGATTGTTAGTTCCTCTCCTAAGCTTTTAAAACCAATTTAGATATCACTTGAGGACGAATGGTCGCAAGGGGGAGATATTGTAATACCCCTTATTCAAAAGAGGCCAAAATAGTTGCTTTCCAGATATTGCAGGTGCCAAACAAAGCCTGCCACTCACGACCCGTGGAATGGACCACAGACCGTAGGTGTGGTCCGTGGTTGGCCTGCCCAAGTAAGTTGTGAGGGCCCAGAACCACGGCGTGACCAACGGACCGTTGGTCATACCACGGTCCGTGGTTCGAACCCCAAAGTCTTTGTCTCTGACCACGAACGACAGTCCACCAAGACGGACCGTAGTTGAAACCATGGTCCGTTGAGTGGGTCCGTCGGTGGTAGCTGGCAGTTAATTCTCAGGGTTAGTTGGGTCTTTTTATAATTAATTAGTTTCAATACTATGTCGTTTTGGTTATGTTTAGAACCCTTATAAAAACCTTTTAACCCCTAATTCACCCTATTTACTTCATTCTTCCAATTTCATACAACAATCCCAAAACTCCTCCCAAATATTCTCTCTCTAGAAACCTTAAGAAGAAGAAGAAGAAGAAGGATTCACCTGGGGTTTCAAGCTAAGGTTCCAATTCCTCCAATGAAGGCTAGCATTTGGATTTAAGGTATGACAGTTTTCATCCATGGAGTTCCCAAATTCCTCTATTTCAAATGGTAGAATTCCGCAATTTAGTTAGGGCTTTCTTCAATTAGCATGAGTTCCTTTCACTAGTGATTTAAATGATTGAATTATGATCTTCTATACATGTGAATTGCAATGATTTTATGATGAATTCCCCCATGAACCCATGTAATCCCTATATTTTCAAGTTGTGAATCATATGATGAGGGATTTTCTGTATAAAGCAAGTGTTTTATGAAATTAGGCATGTATTGCAAGCTTTATATGTATTTATGATGAAATTCATATCTAACCCATGTTTTCTAAGAGTTTATGATTGAAAGTGGGTTTTGACCACAAGAGATAAATTATGGACTTATACATTGAGAGTAAAGTACCAACGAAGTTGTTGTTGTTGTGTTGTTGAAAGGACATTCTCATAAACACATAACTAGCATGATGTGAAATATTTTCTCACATAGAAATAATTCTTATGTTGAAAGGCTTTCTCACCTAAATGAATCTAGAGTAAGAGCTATCCTACTGAACTAAGTTGGATTGGTTGTCCAAGGACACTTTTTCATGAGTAACGAAGTCAGGTAAGAAATGACTATTCTGTGGGAATTTATGCTTAGCACTGAGTGCATATTTATAGTGAGATGGAAGCTCTCCCATAGTAGAGGTCGGGTTTATAAAGTAATCTCATGAGATGGAAGCTCCCCCGTAGTATAGGACAGGTTTGTAGTAACTATCTACTTATCTCATAACTATGTGCCCCCATAGGTTGATTAGCTAGTGGATCCAATTAAGCTAGATGTTCATGGTTCTACCTTAGGGAAGCAGAACAACCCTTTTCGGTGTGGGAGACACTGGGGATCAAGTTATAGCTCACAGGGTTTCATGTCGATTAAGGCTAATTTCCCCACAAGTAATAATGAACTAAGGTTACGTGAAGAGGTATCTCATATTAGTTCAAAAGTTTTAAAGATGGATTTAGCTTGCATTGACCATGATTTTATGACTTATGAAATAAAGCTTTTATATCATGTTTTAGCTTGATCAATTGCCTGTCATGAAATGAAATGTTCCTTTTAGCATGTTTTAAATGTTTTATGCATGACTATCATACTTGGTACATTGGTTGTACTAACATATACTTTTGCCTACATTTTCCCAAAATGTAGGGTCCGACAGATAGGTTTTCGAGTCTCATGGATAGTAGTTGAGTTCGTGATTTCCCGAGCTTTGGTGAGTCCCCAGGCTTCCACGATGGAGTTATTGTTTTAGTTTCTTTCATGTATTTCTCTTTTGAACATGATGTATGGGCCAAGCCCAATTTCATATTATTGTATTAGATGGCTATGATGAGACATGAGTTTAGACATCCGCTTTTCATTTTATAAAATAATTTAGACTTGGACTATTGTTTTACTCTCATTGTTCTATTTCTTATGTTATGAGAACTAATTGGATTGTATGAAGTCCTTCGGGGTTCTAAACGCCGTGTAATATCTAGGGGGTACCCCTCGGTTGTGAAATCATATCATTTCATTATTTCATTGCATTACATTAGACAGCTTAGTTTGTCGGGTAATCAGCGTGCTGATAGGAGAAATTAGTTGTAACCTTGTGTGTTCACTTTGCTCCTGCCATTCTAATATAAACTAGTGGCACAAATGCTGGATCGGTACTTTTTTTATTCATATGGATTTGTATAGTACTTTATTTTATATGTTTGATTAACTATCTTATACTTAGTCGGCCAAGCCAACTGACTACATCTGGATTGTGCTAACTCCTACTTATGTTGTCCTTTGATGTAGATCCTACTCAGGGTATTTCTCATGGCGGTAGATTGAATCAAAATGCTTACATCTATTTAGAACCTTGGTAAGATATTGCTTCTTGGGTTGTAGTTAGAGTTCATCCAATATTTCAATTCTATATTTTTTGTTTGCAAAGATTTGAGATGTACTTTAGATTCTAGTGACATTGTAGATGTTTTTTTATTCTTATGATGCTCGATTTCGGGAACTATGTTGTTGTCCTTTTTTTCCTTTTGTTTCTTTATTTGTGTAACACCCCGTATGTTAAACTACCAAAATGCAGATTTTTTCAGAAGTTGCAGGTGCAACCCACGATTGCCACCCACGGACTGTAGGATGACCCACGGTCCGTTCTGGTGGTCTGCGGTTCACCGTTGATCAGTCCATAGATCGAGACCCTCAGGACCTCTCAGAATCCATCCTCTGAAGTTGATCGACGGAATGACAGGACGAATCATGGATCAGTCCATGGATCATCGATCAGTCTGTAGGTCGAGACCCTCAGGACCTCCCAGAACCCATCCTCTGAAGTCGATCAATGGACTGACAGGATGGATCATGGATTAGTCCACGGATCATTGATCAGTCCGTATGTCGAGACCATCAGAATCTCCCATAACCCATCCTCTGAAGTCGATCGACGGACTGACAGGATGGATCGTGGATCCGTCCACGGATCGTCGATCAGTCATGTCGGCGGTTTCAATTTATTTTAAGTCAGGGGTCGTTTAGCCTTTTCCTTATGTGTTGGAGCCCCTAAACTACGTCCTTTAACCCCTAAACTACGTTGTTTTGGTCATTTTTAGCCTAGTAAACTAATTAGAACTTACCCTAATCAATTATTCACCGAATATTCATCAAACATAGAGCAAAACAGACGAGAAAGTCGACCAAGTGCTACTTTAAGAATGCAGCGAGTCTTCATCAGTTCCAGCCCCGAAATCAAAAGATTTCTCTGCGAATTTCATCACCATGTATGTAAGATTTCACTAGTGGGTTCTTTTCACCGATTAGGTCCCTAAATTTCAGTCAGAATCTTGATTCCCTTAATATTATCTAGATCTAGGGTTTCTTGAATGTTAGAAATTGTTGGGTTTTAGCTGTTAGAATGATCCAAATCAGATTGTCAAGATTTTTGTATCGTTTTGTGTAGATTCTTTCATAAATTCAGAACCCTGGCTATATAGTTCTTTAGTTCATGAATTACATATGCTAGGTCAGTTATTTCAGATATACATGCCTCTGATTTTAATGTTTCATAATTAGTACATTAATGTTCTATTTTCAGTTAGCATGTCAGTATTTTGACCTATCCAGTATTACAGAAATTCAGTCATAAATTATTAATTACATAATCAATTGGGAGTAGCTTAATACCGAGTGGACTAGGGTCAGTCACCCTTAAGTCCCATAACTATGTGCCCCCGTAGGTTTATAAGTCCTATTTGTGGGCATTACATTTTAGTGATCACGCCAGTCATGCCTCTATACCTCTGGCAGGGTATATTGGGTTCTCTCGATGGGGCGTATATATCGGACTCCACATTATGTTTATGTGGTTTTATGTCTGTTAGTAGTAGATTCCTTATAGTCAGATTCTATTGCATTGACCACATCATCAGTCATAGTTCAGTATTCAGTCTCAGCATGTTATAAACTTGGTCATTGCATTAAGTTATTTCATGTTAAGTATTTTGAGATTAGTATCATGTTTATATCTTATTATTTCTCATATATATGCTTTGGTTTAGTTATGATTATTCTTCAGCTTTACTCTATCCTGCATGCGCAATAACTTTCAAGTACTGACACATACTCTGCGCTACATCTTCTCGTGATGTAGGTTTAGGTTCTCAGCTTCCAGATCACGCATAGATCGATTCCCGATCTTTAGTTCAGCAACATCAGTGTTGAGTCCTCATTCTTCGATGATGATTGACATGATTATCTTCCTTTGCTTTTAGTCTTTAGTTTTCAGTATTTGCTAGATCTAGCTGGGGCATTTCCCAACATTTCTAGTCAGTAGAGGTTTTATTTTAGACATAGTTAGAATCAACTTTCGTATTTGAGTTTGAGTTTTCATTTGTTGTTAAACTCTCAGTATTTATATATTCAGGTTTAGTATGGGTATTCCCCATCATTTAAGATTATCATATGATTTAGATTCCGCACAGTATGTATTGATTCAGTTTATCTTTAAGTATGCTTATGATGTGCCAGCAGGGTTAGCTTGGGGTCAGTTGTGATCCTTGGTCCCGTGTCCGCTATAAGCATTCATTCCTAGACTTTACAAGTAACAAGTTATCCCCATATGGAGTCTGCCCAAGGGAGAAATCCAATCTAATGGGTCATTAGGACTCAGCTTGACATCAAAAACAAAGAAAAGTGTATAAGCGCAGAAAAGGAAAATTGCCTCGGAAAACAATCCCAAGGGAAGCTTCTCGCTAGTGCTTTGCCCCACCACTGAACATTGCATTGCTATGGTCAATAAACAGCATTAAAGTGGTTCCGAATGACCTTGAGGAGGCCCCGATGCAGCACCTTTCTCGCTCAAAAGATTTATGAAAAGAAAATCCCACTACGAATTCCTATCCCATTAATGAAGTATAGATAAATAATATATTCCAAGTCTGACTTTTCAAGCGTACCCATTGAAAAAAACCTTAGGCTTTGGACTTTCTGCTTTGATAGATCTTTCCTCTGAAAATAGGTTTTACCTAACCCACTATGTCCTTTGTTTAATACCCATATTCAGGAGTGGGAATCTTGACTTGAAAACTGTTTCTTCTTCCCTCGCCACTTCTTTCGCTGACCCTATCCACCTCCTTTGCGAAATACCAGAAAAAGAGATGAATTAGCTAATCATAGGGCTAAGTCGAAGCATGCCTGAACCTAGACTGGAGTTAATATACAATCCCACTTTGGAGACTTCCCTTAGGGATAAGTAGGATATGGTACCATAAATTTTAGTCTACTTGGCATGCGTCGATTCTTTGCTAGAGAAGCCTAGATCACTAGTTTTGGACTATCGATAAACTCCTCTCTACCCGCATCCCTGGAACTTGCTTTGCTTTTTTTCTTTAAAGACCCCGCCTGCTTTATACCTTCTATGATATGGGAAATACTTCTGCATGAGTACTAATTTGATTAGCATAAATGAGCCTCTTCTGAGCCCTTGAGATTTTACATATCAGATTCAGAAGATTCAATTGGATCATTCTTGGCACAGAAGAATGAGGAAGCAAAGGTAGAGTCAACTCTGGAACTCCAACACTTGGGTTGAACAGAAAAGGCTCAATCTTTCACTATTCATAAGTAAGGGAAAGCAAATAAGATCTAAGCAAGACGCCCTGCAATTCAATTCTATAGGGAAGGAGGACCTGCTGAATATGTCTCCAATCAATCATAGGCGCGTGATAAAATGGATTTTCCTCTTTCAGTTCGTGTTCATTGTTGAATCGGACGCTTAACCCCAACCTCCAACTACGGGGGAAGTCACACTTTAACATCCTACCTTGACCTAGGCCTCACATCGATCGGTCTGTCCACTGAACTCATCAATCAACCTTGACCTTGACTCTCACTACGTACTCCAACTCTATCTATTACTGAAGATGTTTTATCTAATGAAGAAGGAAGAAGACTAGGAAAGTAATCTAACAGACAAGGCTCTGTAAGAGAAGAGTTAACTGGAGTACGCTTGGAACGACGAACGAAGAGTATGAGAAGAGAGTTTTGAAGGTCAGATTGGGTTGGCTGGTAAAGCTTGTGTTCCAGGTCAATAAAGACTACAAACTAGTACTGCTAACAAGAAGCTAACAAAGAGAGGCTGCTACAGAAGAGCTTGTTCCAGTTTCGGATACGAGAATAAGAATAACGGAAGTACAAGAGGACAAGAAGGAAAAGAGGTGAGTACAGTTTCAGTTGCTTGGTAACCTCTTTCTCTGTCAGAGATAGGAAAGAATCCAAAGCTTGCAAGGACGTTAGGCTTTGAACGTTGTTAGAACACAGAAATTGGAAAGCTAGGACGAAACAGCCTACCTTGAATACATAATCAATTACCAGATGAACTGGTTGTCCCACTTGTACGTAATAGATTCAAAATTAAGGCAAAGTCCCCTGATGGGAGTGAACATAGGGATTCCCTGATGAACGAATGTATTACATGGAAGGCTTATGGATGTAGTATTGGACACCTTTACCTACGACACTTCCTACTCTTACTTTTCATCCAAAGAGAATGGGCAGCCTGGAAAACTTGGAATGATTACAAAATGCTTACCACCTTCGATTCGGTCTATTCTAAGTGGTCCATTGGGTAAGCAGCGAAGGGAAGAGGTCTATACCCATTGCCATAGCTAAAAGGGTTACCTTTCTTACTTGATTGAGACTAAGAGTCAGGGCATCAGAGGTCTTAGGAATCCCATCCCTAACGAGCTAGAAGTGGAACAAGCGCTCTTAGCCTTTTGGTTGAGAGTAGGACTTGTCTTGTATTTGACTTCAACCCATTGCTTGACTGCTCGACTTGTCTATTGAAGAAGATCTTTGCATTTAGGCACCAGGAGTAGGCAAAAATATTTGGATTTTCCCCCAACTAGCACGATTGAAATAGACGGCTAGGAAGGTACGAAGTGACTCGACTCTAAAGGAGAGGAAGGAGGCCATTGGATGATGTTACTTTGTTTCTCAACTTTTTGAATTTCATTCTCCCAGGAATTCAGGTTGCAACAAAAAGCTAAACTTGGTAGCACTCTAATCAGCTGTGATTCCTCTTGTTGAAAAGAAAGATGCATCTCTTTTTTGTTCAAAAGTTGTCGTGGATTTCTCTTTTATAGGTATACTTGGGCCTTCACTGACCGTGTGAGGACTTTTTAGGAAAAAGATCTCCGGCCTACAAAATGAACTAAAGACTATCAGATGAAAAGCTTTCTCATAGTCAAAATAGATAATGAAAGAAAGAAAGCAGAAGTATGACCTTTTCAGGAAGAATATAAATAAATGAAGATTTCGACCTGACACATATTGAAGGAGCAAAGGAGGAGGTAGAAATAGCATTAGCAGGAGCAGCAGGAAGCGAACGAAAGTGAGCTTGTTCTCGAATCAGCGCACTAGGAATCAAAGATTGAAGATGATTTCTGACAAGAGCACATTCATAGGCTGTTAGCAGAATAAGGCGAGAAAGATATTGAATGAGTTTAAAGAACATTTATCTCAGCTAAGCCCAGTTAATCCTACTATCTTCAGGAGCTAAACCTGGCCTCTTACAAGTCTCAATTGAGGCAAAAAAAAATGGATTCTCAACCCGATAGGGGATCTTGCTACATAGCTTCATATATAATCAGCTGATATACTGATGCAGGAAAATTCTTCTAAAGAAGACGTGTTGAGTTTTCTTTCCTTCGCAAACCCCCATAGTTGAATAAGAAAGTTCTGTCTCCAGTGGGAAGGACAAAGGAAAGATTCAGCGAAGGATAAGGTGGAATGAGATCCTCCGGTTTAGCTCTTTTAGTTAAGGCACCCAACAATTGAGTTACGTTGCTTAGGTAAGCATCCGTGAGAGATCTTGTGGTGCATCAATCTAGAACAACCCTCAGAACTATCCAAAATAAGAATGATTACGTTCAAGCAGAGATCTCACCAGCGGTAGAGGTGGGGAAGACTTATACTATTGATTTCTCAATATCAAGACTCTACTCTGGACAACCATAGTCTCTAGATAGGCCTAGCCAAGTTTCGAATTCTGATAGAGTAGTTTTGTCTTCCCTACAAAGGAGATAGACTAGTCTATAAAAGGTACCTTCTGGAACTAGAAGAAGGAATGTAGGAGCAAGTCGTTAAAGCTATCTGGAATATGGGAAACCGTGCTCATTGGCCTGTGGCGGAGGGTCATAATTATTTTATATTGCTGGGGTAAATTGCCCCTTTCCCAACCCGAACTTGGTTTATTTGATGCTTAGCTGAAGCTTACTTGCAAGCACAACATCTGTCTCTTAGTCATTTTTGGAAAACCTTTAATCAAAGAAAGAAAATGTATATTATATCAATCTTAGAGAAAATCTCTTTTCTACACGGAAAAAGTGTATTCAACACAGACAAGCTCAGGAAAAACATCGTATACTTGGGATAAGTGAGCACAAGAGTTTATAATGAATGCTTTTATTAGTACTTGAAATAAGCTTTATTTCTCCTAGCCAATTCACCACTTCTCACTTACTTACTACTTACTCATTAAATACCGACTTGAACAAGGAAAGCGGTCCCTTACCTTCTCGATTTCCTTCCTTGTGATTGACTGCTTTTTCTTCATTTTTCCATACTTCAGGAGGAAGAGATCACCGGGTTCACCTTCCACTGGTGATGGAGATTCCTTCTTGAAAACAATATATTCAGTTGAATATAAATATTCTAATAATAAGATCAAAACAATTCCTATTCGAAAAGAGGATTTCATCATACCTGACTTTCCTAACCTTACAACTAGCACAAAGCTTTGGACTTTTCAAACTTAGCGAACTGAAAAATCTTAGTAGCTAAAGAAAGGGAAATCAACCAAGACCCCATTAGTAGCAGCGAGCGAGAGCGGATTGGAGTGTTTGAAGAAAAACAAACACGAAGCTTTGTTCCTCTCCTTTAAGGTGAGCTACTTCGTTCCTTAGCAAAGTTCAATTTGTTTCCTTTCATTCGAGTTATTCATATCAAGTGTTGCATACCTATAATCTAATATTTCTACATAAATGGTGATGACTAGATATAGAGTCCTACAGAGTTAGGTCAGACTTGCTGCTTGATCCCTAGTCTATCGGTTAGGTAGAGGACGTACTCGAGTTATAGGTCATGACCGAGTGAGAAGGGTAGTACGTACTCAAAAACAAGCTAGGTAGGCATCACCTAAGCCCATGCATGAGTATGATGATGATATTGAGCAACATCTTAAGGAGAGGGGGCCAACCTCGCCTTCTTAAGTTCTTAACAAAATGCTGATGCTTCATAAGTATATTGTCTAGTTCTTGTCTAGTTGGGATAGGGAAGCTCATTCTAATATGCTTTAAGGTACATCATGTTCTCCTGTCACAATTGATGTTAAACTACCAATTTAGGGTCATAGTGTAGTATTTCAAACTCATGGTTCTTTTTTCATGCCTTTATTGCACCTTCTCAATTTGTAGCCATGTTTGTTTTTGCTAGAGCGCCTATGTTGGTTTTTGGGCAGAAGAACTTTAATATATTTGTTACATTGGGATCTCCTAGGTTCGATGGTAGGGCTTGAGAGAAGGCTTATGACTTCTTCATTGAGTGTTAAGATAGGTTGTTAAACTTGGGTATCTTAGAGGCATATGAAGTGTCTTTCACGTAACATCAGTTTATGGAAGTGACCAAGGAGTGGTGGAGATCAATTATTTCTCATAGGACTGTTAGTTCTCTTATGATTAGTTAGGAGTCGTTTAATGAGGTGTTACCAGAGAGATTTGTGCCATGTATTCTTTGTGATCACCATAGGAATGAGTTTGATAGATTAGAGTATGAATCCCCATCACTTTTTTGAGTATGAGACTAATTTTTATGAGTTGTCTCATTATCCCATATCGAGTATTCCTACTGAGTTTGAGCAGATCCGTAAGTTGGTGAATGGTTTAACCAATTATCTCAAAGATGCCACAACTTGTTGTGTGCTATCAGGTGGTACATTTCAGAGTATTATTGATCATACCATGATGATTGAGGTTATTCGACAAGCTAGACAGGGTTGTTACACGTAGAGATTTTGTCCCAAGGGTTAGTTTAGTGGTCATTCATCAAAAGTTCAAGATTATTTTGGTCAAGGTAGACATGGTTATCATGGTAGACTGGTACAAGCCGTGATTCTACGTATATATTATGTTAGTGGACCCAAGCTTAGCAAGACTAGTCATGGTATGCATAGTGGATCTCTAGGTCAGGATGGATTTACTAACTCTTCTAATTTTTCTCAGCGAGGTTCATGTCTTCATGTTTTTATTTTGTGATTAGTTTGGGCACAAGGTAAAAGATAGCCTTAAACATTCTCCTTCTACAATTCAGACATGATCACAATCTATTTGTGGTTCGATAGTTCCAACTGTATAAGCTACTTCACAGAGTACTAGAGGTATAACTAGAGTACCTAGGGTGGTGCTCGAGGCAGTTCCCATGGTGGTTGAAAGGCTAGTCATGACTATAGGCTATACTATGGTATATACGAGGTAGATCCAAGGCATATACCTCATATGGAGTGATCACAAGTACCATCCCAATTTTCCATCGCTCTTCTAAATTATTATTTGATCCCAGACTACCTTTTAATATGTGTAAACATACTATGCCACAGGCATGGATTATGAGTGTGAGTCCCTTATTATACCTATTAGTGTCTCCAGCTCTGTAGGTGACTCATTAGTAGTGGATTGGATGTATTGAGTTGTGTAGTGACATTTTCTAGTAGTGATACTTGAGACGACTTGATTTTTTCATGATATGCTCTATTTTTATAATATATTAGGCATGGATTGGTCATCTCCCTATCATGCAATCATAGATTTTTGTGTTAAGACTGTAACCTTAGCTTACCTCGATTTACCTCAGTAAGTGTGGAAGGGTACTCTTAGTTTGCATTTTAAAGGGGTGATATCTTTTCTTTGTGTTCGTCACATGATAGAAAAGGCTGCTTATATTATTTGGACCATATTCCTGATCTAACAAAAGATTCATCTCCTTTAGAGACAACAAGGATGGTGCGAGAGATCATGGATTTGTCTCGTACATACTTATCGGGTGTTTCTTTAGATTGTGATAGGGACTTTGTGATTGACTTAGTTCCGGGCACTAAGCCAATTTACATCTCTCTTTATTGGATATCTTCAGTGGAGTTTAAGGAATTGAAAGATCAATTGGAAAACTTATTGCGAAGGGGTTTATTCAGCCTATATATTGATTCACCGTGGGGTACATCATTCTTATTTGTGAAGAATAAAGATAGTACTATGAGAATGTGCATCGACTATTGACCGTTAAACAAGCTATAATCAATAATAAGTATACTCTTCCTTGCATTTATGATTTATTTGACCAATTTTAGGGTGCTTAAATGTTCTCCATGATTGACTTGAGATCGGGTTACACTCAGTTGAGAATTCAAGATTATGACAACTCATATATTGCTTTACAAACTCATTATGAGCATTATAAGTTTGTTTTCATGTCATTTGGATTGACTAATGGCCCAACCACATTTATGGAGTTGATGAGCTATGTGTTTCAGCCTTATTTAGATTGCTTCGTTATTGTATTTATTGATGACATCTTGTTTTTTTTCAAATAATGAGGCCGATAATGTTCGTCACTTGTGGAACATTCTTCAGAGATTGAAGAAGGAGAAGTTGTATGCAAAGTTCTCTAAGTGCAAGTTTTATCTTGAGTTTGTGACTTTCTGGGGTCATGTAGTGGCAAAGAATGGGATTATGGTTGATTCGGCCAAGGTTGAATTGTTTGTGATTGGGAAAGACCTACTTCCCCTACTGAGATTTGGAATTTCATAGGGTTAGTGGGATATTATCATTGATTATTCAAGAGTTTCTTTTCCGTAGCAACTCTATTGATTATGTTGACTTAGATGAATATGGGTTTTTAGTGGATCAATGATTATGAGGTGAGCTTCAAAAGCTGAAGCAGTTATTGACCTCTACACTTACTCAAAAATACTTGAAAAGGGTATGGCATTTGTTGTATTTTATTATGCTTTGGGTTTTGGTTTAGGTGGGGTGTTGATGTAGAAGGACATAGTTATAGCCTAAACTTCTCGGCATTCAAAGGCGCATGGGAAGAACTACCATACTCATGTTTTGGAGTTAGCATGGGTGGCCTTCAATGAATTTATGGATACATTATCTCTATAATGTGCATTGTGAAGTCTCTACTGATAATCGTAGCCTTAAATACCTCTTTTGTCCGCTGAATTTGAATAGGCAGCGTAGATGGTTGGAGTTGTTGAAAGACTACAACATCACCTTTCATTATCATTCGAGTAAGAAAAATCTATTAGTGGATACTTTGAGCCGAAAAATAGCTAGTATGGGTAGCATAGCCTTTCTTAATGCGAAGGAGAGACCTTTTGCTTTAGAGGTTCATCCATTTTCTAGACACTTTGTTCAGGCTAATATTTCAACACCACACCATATTTTGGCCTTCGTTGAGGCTAGGTCTACATTAATGGATCATATTTGTGCCCTCTAGTTTGATGATGACAAGTTAAGAGTGATCCTAGACAAAGCTTTGAAATGAGAATCTAATTCGACTTCTCTTGATCCCGAGAGAGTTTTCTGGATTTGTGGCCATATATGTGTGCCTAGAGTTGGTGGTTGGGTACATATTACATTGGAGGAGACTATTTGTTGAAAGTATTCTATTCACCCGTGCGTAGCAAATATGTAACATAACTTGAAGCAATTGTGTGGTATGAAAAGAGACATTGTGGGCTTTGTAGCAACGTGTTTGAATTGTCAATAGTGAAGTATGAAAATCAAAGACGGGGTGGCATGATGTAAAGGATGACCATTCTCGAGTGGAAGCGAAAATGTATTACTATGGACTTTGTGACTCAATTACCCCTTGACCTTGGGTAAGTATGATTCTGTTTGGGTGATTGTGGACCAGTTGACCAAGTAGGCTCATTTCATAGTCGGTGAAGTATAGTTATACTACAGAGCAGTTAGCCAAGATATATATTCTTGATATTCTATGGTTGCATGGATTTCCTATTTCAATTGTGTTTGATAAAGGTACTGATTTCACATCACACTTTTGGAATTCTATGTAGGAGCAGATTAGTAGCAAGCTTGAGTTAATTACCGATTTCCATCCTTAGACCGATGGTTAGTCAAAATGGACTATTCAGGTAGCTGAGGATATACTTAGGGCTTGTGTCATGGACTTTGGTAGTCAGGGGTACATATTCCTACCCCTTGCTGAGTTTTCTTATAATAACATTTACCTTTTATAAAATTCATATGACATTACTTTGTATGGGAGGAGGTATAGATCTCTCATTTGATGGTTTGATACATTTGGTGTACAACCTTGGGGTACAGATTTATTGAGAGACTCCACGGATAGAGTAAGACTTATTAGGCAACACCTTGTGATCGCCTAGAGTAGGAAAAAGAGCAATGTAGATAGGTGTGTTCATGATGTATCCTTTGGCATTGGTGAGTAGGTTTGCTTAATTTATCACCCACCAAGGGTGTGATGAGGTTCAGGAATAAAAGGGATGATTAGTCCATCCCATATTTCTAAGTATCCTTTGGCATTGGTGAGAAAGTTTGGAGATGTAGCCTATAGGTTGGCTTTACCTCTAAACCGTTCAGTGTTCCATCCCATGTTTCATGTTTTGATGCTTAAGAGATATTGTCATGATGATTCCCATGTGATTCAGTAGGACTCGGTTGCCTTGAATCAAGATTTTTCCTTTGAGGAGGAGCCTATTCCTATCTTGGATAGGACAAAAAAGGTTAGATCCAAGTACATTGATTCCATGAAAGTGCAATGTAGGAACTAAATATTTTAGGAGGCTACATAGGAGGTGGAGTTTGAGATACATCACAGATACCCTTAGCTTTTTACTACTTCAGGTACTTTAATTTGCTTTTTGTTCGAGGACGAGAGCGTGCTTTAGTGGTGGATAGTGTAATGTCCCATTTTTTGAGAAATTACATTTGTGTGTAAAATAACAATTTTCCCCTTCCACTAACCATTTTCATGTTTAATTATGTTGCAGGAAAGATTAGAGTGGTTCTCGATGTGATTGGGTGAGATTTCGATGGATTTGATCCATTTTAGTTGAATTATATTATAATTGTTGACTTTGGTCAACGTTATGAGATCTAAGCATCGGATGGTGATTCTTTTAATTTTGTTGTGTCCAGAATGTCGATTTTTGTTGAGTGAAGCAGTTGGTTAGAGATCTAAGGCATTATGTTGAGATTTGGGTGTTAAAGAGAAAAATTGAGTGTTTAGGCCTAAATAGAGGTTTGGAAGGATATTCATTCATAACAATATTTTTTTGGGAATCCAAAGATTCTATTCAGATCAGAATGTCGAACATAGTGGGTAGCATGTCTGGTTAATTTTTATCGGATCCTGATCGATTTATGAGGATCCGATCAGAACCTTTTAGTATAATATTTTTTGTTTCTTGTAACTGGTGCAAGGGGACTGCATTAGCGGTCCCCTATGTGCATTCTCAGAGAGTTTATGGATTGAACACAATGCATTGTTCTGGAGTTCGCGAGCCTTGGAAGTTTACTTGGCCGCATTCGCAGATTTTGGACTGTGTTTGCAGACCTCATATTTTAGACCTGAGCAATGTTATTCTTGAATTTTCCCATTTTTCACTCGTTTGGGAGGTTAGGAAAAGAGATTGTTATGGGGTTTGTTGTGGAAGATCATATGGGTAAGTGTCTATATCAATTTTTTATTGATTTCTTTGGATTGCATCTTCCAAAACACCTTTAAATCAAGATTACAAATGTGGGTTTGGGGTTTCTCCCCCCAAGTTGAAAAAATTGGTAATTTCTTGATTTGGAACTCATTTCTTTCTTGATTTAATGGGTTTTTAAACCACGAATTGCTTTTTACCTGTAGAACATGTTTTTCAAATAAAAGTCTTATTTTACCCTTCACTATATCGAAGAGATATATGGACTATTTTAGCCCCGGTTTCTAAGAGATTTTAGAACTATTAATAGTTGGAGATCTGTAACGACCTGAGAGCACCCCCTAGTCGTTACCGGCGTATTCGACCTCTCGGAGGTCTTATACAAGCCCTTAGCATTCGTCATAGCATTATCATAGAAAAATAGCGGAAAATTTAAAACTTTTCATAATATAACACAAGACTTAAAAGTCACCTCATAAAACCTTTAATACACAATCGGAATACTACGTCTCAAAGTAGCCATCTTAAAACATGACTACAACACAAGAGGGACACGACCCTTACAATATAAAAGAAACTACTATCTAGTACAATGAACTTAAGGAAACTCTTTATCATAAAGGTCCTTGAATCTTTAAGGACACACTCAAACTTGGGAATAGTAAGCCAAGCTCATCACTTCTACGAAAGTCCTTTAACCACCACCACCTACACTTGGTGTAAAAAGATGAAGAAGAATGGTGTTAGTACAAGAGTGCACTAAGTATGATAACCATGCAAAAACATGCTTTTAAAAGGACATTTAGTTGAAAACCATGCATCATGCCTTTTTTAGAAAAACTTCAAGAACCTTAAACACATTAGTCACAATATAAACCACATGCATCATCATACACATGGAAACCATTCATAATAGCACATAAAGCCACTTATAACATTTTAGGCACATTCAATGCATACAATACATTACCTTCCTCTTTATCTTAACTCCTTTCCTCAAGCAACCCTTAGGGAATACTTGGTGCAAT